>DWKA01001544.1:0-12212 GCA_018249155.1 Panoquina ocola ocola | reverse complement strand
GCCACGACTTTTTCCGACGTCCAGCGCGCCTCTTCCCTTCTACCTTGCCCATCATAATCAGTTGGAGCAGACTATACTTAAGTTAAATTTAATCAATTGTAAATTTTTACTTCCCTGTAAGACATGATTTTCCTTTTGTATCGATTTTACAATGTATCTGTAAGAGTTATGAAGCCGTTAAAAAAGATAGGAAAAAGAAATATTATTCAAACTCTTACCTTACATTATATTGCTAATAGTTACAACCAGATTCAATTACAGTGTGTCAGTACTGTATCGGCTCAAAGACCTCAATAATAATATAAATAATGAACACGATAAACTCATTTGAAATTAGAAAAACACACGGCCAAGAATGTTTACAAACTTGTTTCTATTGCGTTAACAACATTTAACAAGAACATGTAAATTGATTTAATCAAATTGCCGTAAAATTCGAGTGCATGATTGTGTTAATAAAAGAATGAAATTGGAAATTTTACTACCCACGCCTATCCTCCGTTTTGTTGAAATCCATTAAATTTAAATGCCCCAAAAGCAATGGACATCGTCGCTATTGTCATGTTTTAATTTATATTCAATTTGGATTCGTAGCTTGCTATACATGAAGTAGTATAAATAAATATTGACCGAAATATTTCACATAAAAAGTTTCATTGTTTACTTGTGCATCTATAAGTGATTAATTGATTTTGACAACGATGATTTGATTGATGATTTTTTATGGACTATCAATCAAAGCGAATGGCGAACACGGCGAACAGTAACAAAAATAAATTCGACATAGCGACATAGTTATGTTAAACAATAACTTTTAAATTAAAAAAATAAAGTGAATAATATTATTGCAGTGTTTAAATCTGCGAAATATCTTTAACAGTAAATTACTATACAAGAAGTTTAAGTTTAATGTAAGCACAATGAATATATTCAATGCAATATTCACGCATAAACAGTTACATGAGGGTAGACTTAATAAACCTTTTGTCAGGTTTTAAATGAAATTCCAACACGAGTTCATCGGACGTGACAATGCCAGTAAAAATGCAGGCTCATACAAACTCGGTATACCCGAATGCGAATAAATCTGTCAATTTCACTCAGTCCGCCGTTGTCTATTCACTGGCTAGGGCCCTATTTTCAAATCCGCTCGACTTTCGTTTTTTAATCTGAAAGTTTTTTTTGTATATCGGCCGATGCTAAAAGGTAATAATAGAGTGGGTTAATTATAAAAAATATATCGTAGGAGACAATTAGACTTACGTAAGTAATAATGATTATTGTGACAAATTGCCATCCAACAGCTAATTTTGTCTCACAATTGGCTCGGTGATTATGATAACTGTCTACGATTTAAGCTCATGAATACTTATTCAGTTAAATAAAATATTTCGTTAAAATGTAAAATTAGAATAAATAATAATAGATATACTTAGGTACGTATATGACACAGCTTCCGTTTGTTTTTATCGCAAAAAACACCATAATAATATAACAAAAAAATAAAAGAAATATTATTTACAACCGAGCGTGCGTTGATAATAGACTCCCTTCCACTATTTAGGATGGAGATACAGTTCAGCCAGGCGTGGCAGAATCGGAACTGAAGTCCGGTTGTAAATTACTAATCAAATAAAGCTTCTGTGTACGTTCACTTCAAAGCTTTTTGTCAGGAATAACAAACCATCAAGGGAAGATTATTTTGTATACCGGAGCATATTTTCTGAAGCTGCATAATATCATCAGAAATATTTAGTAATTATTATAGGTAAGTACGTTCCTTTGTTTTGGTTTACATGGTATAAACTTGAGTAGCTACATATTTTTATTAGTAACCATAAGCACCACATGTCATAGTCATTAGTAAGTGTCACATTAGATAGCTATAAAATTCATTAAATTTGAATGTTTTTTAACGATTGTTTTAGAACATTTCTCTTATATTTTCATCAAAAACTGCATCCAAATCGTTGAAGCTGTTACTGAGATTACCGGAAATAAATGTACAAAAACAAAACATTATTCATCTACCGACGTAATTAATAAACATCGTGTATATAGCACAATTATATAATCAGCATTATCGCAGTAATATTATCATTTACGGCAATTGTTCGTAATTTATTACACGTATCTCAAATAGAGCTCACCCGCACGTAACGGCATCGAAGCTGCAGCCCGCCTGCAAATGAACCGCTCAAATGAACTCAGACTGTTGTGCTACTGATTATGCCATGTCGTATGCCAATAATGTTGTACTGGGCATTAAAATTTATTCCTCTTTAACGTGCTTTTTACTTTTACTGACAAGCACGCAGTTTCATTGAATCCTCGAATAAATAATTAACTTTAATTAAATTTCAGAAACGAATGCAACTGTATTCCTCGTTGAATATTTTAACGGTTTTAACTCTTTTTTTACACTGAAAAAACATATTTTATTATCTTATCCATCAGATAAAAAGATACTTAACATGAGAGCATATTAAACGGATAGAAAATTAAAGCAAGACGCTCAAACTGGTTGCAATATGTTAAACTGTGTAACACACGATAATAATATTTCTCTCAGATATCGGTATACCATGCACTCGCAAATATTGGACATTTATCTTGCAATCTCCCTCGTGAATTGATATAGATATGGGACTGAGGCAGTGTGGATCTCAAGGCTGTTGGTCCGAATCGGTTAACTTATGTTTACGATTATCCCATATTGTGTACACGAACGTGGATTGTATTGGGATGTACTGAGGTTTGCCAATTTCAGTACAGTGCGTTCTAGAGAATTTACGGGCTGATGGAATGGCTACGCTAACGAATGTGTAATATAAAAATATCTTAATGTAACTGCTGCATTTTTTATTCACCCAAGTATTTAGCTTATGATAGTTGAAAATCCATCTTATACAAATATCGTTTAAGAATAGATATTTTTCCGTATTCGATTCCCAGGTAAGATTGATAATAATTATTATTTATGTGTACAGGTAAGTGTTTGTTCTAAGGTCATTAGGTTAGGTTAGGTCAGGTGTTATGACGTGGCGTCCATATCACCGGAAACCAGGAAATTCTAGGCGAACGCATGAGTATGTAAGCATTTATTTGCTTACTCTACTCACAAAACTACTACCATGATCTATTACGGCCCCTCTTTCGAAGGTTCATCCTATACCCAAAAACTACAAGACCTTATCATAGTAGCAAAGTTTGACTAACAAGTTTTTCTTTATTGCTCTCACCTCGTAGAACTCTTACTTAGCCACGTATACTTATCCTCACTTGGCTGCATTTATAGTTACCGAAGGTTCCGCGGTCGCGTCGTAAACGAACCAACGGACATAAACCATCCAATTACATTTCCATCAGCCGTAAAACGTTTACACCAAGTTATGTTTACACCAGTATATCTATAACCACCATTACAACCGATAGGTTTCCCCGAATTCATATTCTGTTCCCGTATGATGATTGTGTGGATTCACCGATTGCTTTTCCATTTTCCGACGTCGATATTTTATTGCATGCCATATTTCGGGGAGAATAACTCCGGGGCCGCACATCCTATGAGATATTGAGATGTTGTATCGAGATTGTCGAGTAACCCGTATTGGTTTTTGATTGCCTCCATGCATTTTTTATATATGTTTACGTGTGGGACGGACGCTGAAATGATACGAGCTCGGGACGTCCTTTGTCCTGCAAGATGAAAACCTTCCTACTCAATTTAGGGTTGTGCGACCTGTGTTATTTTTATGGCTCGTACATTTTTAAATTTGACCAAACCAAACCAATTTTGTTAATACTGCGACGATTTTCGCTTTTCTTTTTCCAACCGTACTCACATTTGTAAACAACACTATAATCAACATTATGTTTAAATAAAAATGCATAAGAAAATACAAAAATTATGAACTTACCTTACTATGTCAGTGCAAGGAAACCAATAGATAATTGTAGAAGATTTTATAGTTAAAAATATTACTATCGTGCAACATATACCAGTGAGAGTAGGTAATATAATCCCCTATGGACTTAGTAACGTTCTTAATCGTGAAAATTAATGCGTTAAAAGATACCAAGACAAGGACACTTATAACAAGATTTTAGTTAACAACAATGAGTACGAACTATTCTACTTAATTCATTGCCAAATAACTTGTAGCATTCCTCAGGGTCGCAGTATGGTCGTAAAGCTCTGACCGTGGACGGCCCGGACTAACTTTATTGCCGTAAACGGTCTGTAGTTTCTGTATACTTCCTTATTACTCATTAAAAAAGGTAACCACTAGTTAGAATAACGCCTTGTTATATATTTTTTACAAAATAATATGGCCAACATATCTATTGCCACTCCAGCAGGTGGTAAAGTAATCAGATATCGGGTATTTATTGTGACTGAAAAAGCTTAATTTAACACGGAAAACCTTACTCTTACTATGTTCATTTGGTTGGAAAAATCATCATCACTATTGTGCTTTTTTTAACGTAACTGCACTCTCTTTAAAATTAACACGTGTAACAAGTATAATGTATGATAATACTAGCCGTAATAAATTTTTAAATAGTTGTATTATTTTATCTTGTACCGCACATAAATAATTTTGAACATTATTCTTATCGTTAAAGTTTCAGTATAAAAAATGATAATTACAATTCCGTTGCTTATCTCTTCGAAATCTCGCCCTCATATCCATTGTCTTAAATAATTCATGTTAAAATCTCGCCCCGTACCTTAACCAGTAATTGACAGATCAGATACGGTATGTGGATTTTCGATCCGTTTAATTATGCAAAAGCTCAGTTTATCGTTACATTTAATTACGGAGTTGAAACACGGAGTTTCACGAAATAATTTGTTACTGTATTTAACTGCTATTGTTCGCGTGAAATGTAGAAATAAAGAATATCTTAATTGTGGTCGTAGTCGGCGTGTTTTGTGATACTGGAATATATAACTCGGTAATTAAGTTTCGTCGTGTTGACTGTAACGAGCGAGATAAGTGCGTAATTCAGACGGGAATTACGTTCTGATTTCGTATGCTTTCAGAATTAAGTGTACGGTTAAGAAGTTTTTAATTGTATTTTAATGTTACTCTTAAGCGTTTCGCTTGTCATTTAAAAATTATGAATTAATAATTTTCAAATGAAAAACATGATAATTTGCTGCGGGAACACGTTGAAGCGTTATCTCTTATTCTCTCTACATTTCTTCTGTATTCTCTACATTGCTAAGTTAAATCATATTAACCACCGTATTCAATGGGGCCTGAGTTCAAGATTCCCATGGAATTAGAAATATAATTGATGAATCTAATAAATAATAATAAATGTTATAAGAAGACGAGTATCCAGGCTGTTAAAAACGCTATCATAAGAATTATATCGTACAGGAGTTCTAGATCGAATTACCTTACTAACGAATAATGACTACAGTCTCTTCTCTCTTGTTCGAAGTCTGCCACAGATTTCCATGTGCGGCAGAGATTGACATCACTGTCAGCTCGTTTGCTACCTTTATTCCAACAAAAAAAAACTAATTTATGTTAACCCATTGAAATACTAGAACGTAATAAAGTTTCCTATTCCTTAGAAAATACGTCAAGATTTTTTAATAAAAGAAATAGTCAACCTGAATTCCAATTCATTATTTTCAGTACACCATTACATTCATAGTCCTCGTATTGTTACCCTGAATTAGGGGACGAAGGTATACCTGAATTATTCACGCTATGTTTATTCGGTAAAAAAACCCAATTTGAATATTTTCAACGTAATATACTTAACCCAAATTACTGCATACCTTCAATATTCGCATGATTGGTGAAGGCAATAAAATTTTATAACCAAATAAATATTAAGGGAACACGGACCATTTAATTTAAAAAGCAAGTAAGTGAAAACACGACATTTGTAATTATGGAGCTGAAATTATACAGCCTAGGAAACTAAAACGTAATATGCCGTGATACAGTGAAATGAGACCGTTACGGTAGTACATTGACCAGGTGCCTTTATTAAAGCTGGATATACCTTTTTTAATTCAGTATTATTTCCTAAAAACATAATAATATATCTAATTGATAAAAGAAACTAAACTAATAAAATTTTGTTTCGAGTGCAAGTACTCAGTATATTAGGTTTTTCAGTCTTAGATCTTCAAATAATCGGATTAAGACGTCTCCTATACTGTTATAAATTTAAATGTATTTATAAAATACAGTTAAAATCACATTTTACTATGCAACGATCGCTACTGCATGTAACAATACAATTTTAACAATGTATGCTAAATAGTCCAAAATTAAATTTTAATAATTTCGCTATAACATACCCAAAATGTTACCGAAATCCGAATTTTTCCACATCGTGAATGGCAATACTAGTTGCGAGTTTCTTTAAAAATAATTTGGATCCGTGCCAACTGCCGTGGTGAGGGCAACTGGTGGTGGATTTACCTTAATGCACCAAGAATTAAAAGAGAATCCGATTCTATTTGTGCAGCAGAAACTATGTGAGAAGTATTGGTGAAAAAATAAGAAACATGATTAGTAATATTTCTGACCACCAAAATATAAAGATGATAAACACAACTTTAATTCGTAGGGAATTATGTCGTAGAAGACATATGTATAGCCGAAAGTATTCATTCACCAATGTGTTTGAAAACGACGAAAACAGTGGTCGGCATGGAGAAGATATTGCTATAACACCAATGGCGAATATCACACTAAACTTCAACTTAAACAACACTACAAGATGAATCAAACATAAACTCAGAAGTTGAGTCGTTTAAAATATACTTACCAGAAACACCAATCGATACATTTATTTATACAGATGACCCTCACTAGTCAAACCAAGATAAAAGAAACCGATACTATTATGAAATTAAATAGATATGATACCACGGATGCAAGGTAATGATTGACAGGCTTATGAATACATGATTAATGAGACAACTTCTCGTATACGCCGCTTTGTATACTTTCATCCGCATTAATGGCTTACTAGTTAAGCCTTTTAATAAGCAAAGAGATCCTAATGGACTATTACTTGTCCCAAGGCCATTTATAATTGAAGCTGTCAGTTCATGTAGGCATTGATGAGCATTTTAAACTGATGTTGTGGCTTTGTCGTTATAGGAAATACAATTTTTTATACACAATAATTACCATTAATAACAAGACATCTAACTATAAATCATTTAAATCACAATGGCACTACAATAGTCCCATTACGAAATAACCAGTGATTTCGATCAGTAACTTTAGAGAATCAACACAGAGGTTTTGAATCACGAATCAAATTATCAACATGCTTCATAGAGCCATTATTCAGTTAGCGCCACTGTTAAATAAAGTCCTGAGTATTGAAAGGCTCAATCCATCTAATATATTTTCGGAAATATGGTTGATCAATATCAATAGTAAAAGATTTCCCCTAATAAATAGAAAGAAAATGATAAATATTTAGGGCAAATCAATGCTTACAGATACAATCTTACGTTTTATGGTAGCTGAAACTCACGTTAGACGAGGGACAAATAGATATTGAGGCAGATAAAGTTGCTATAAAAACAATATAACTCATGAATAGGTATATCATGAGCGCCAACTTGTAAGCCAATTGCAGGAATATAGGACTTGGCACGCATACCTTGTTGTGTAGTAATGTATGGATGATAGGCTAGCCTAGAAGTTTTATATAGTCAGCAATTCTATGTATACTGTTTCCATTGTCTTAGCGTACAATCTATTTTGTCATCAGCAACTTTTTTTTTTAAATAACTTATGTTTCTCACTTGAATTCTCTAAACATCATCTGCATGTAAATATCTGCAACTTAAAAAATTTCAAAACTTAAAGATATTAGGTTTTGATTGCTGAAACAACCCTGCTTCGGTTTAAACTTTAAATACGATTGCAGTTGATATACAGGCTTCTCTTCATGTGAGACTGCCCTCAGTCGATATGCTAATTCAGTGTCGCATTACTAGATTTGTGCGTGCAACTGTACGCTACGGGAGCCTGATGGGTATTTTCCCACGTTTTGATATTCACCTACAAAGCAGCATCGAATTCCGTTTTGAGTATATAGCAACGTTACTGTACGGCAAATTCGTCGAAATATACAATGTTACAATGTTGATTTCTCAGAAATTAATATATTAATCTGTTTGTCTTGCGTTATGAATAAGTATCCCTTTTTATACGTAGTTACAGTAGGTACATGAGAAATGATTAAAGTAGCCTAGTTTAAATAGTAGGTAAAACTAAACACTTTATTTAGTTAATGCTATGTAAAGTTAAATCGAAAAGTGTTTAGTTAAACTCGAAAATTTGACGATTGCCAATAATCGTCTCAGCTAGATTCCATCCGATCAAGTTGCCCATGGAGACGATCCCTAAAGCCGATTTACGTCGCGTTCACAGCAAGCCTGTCGCCAAATATCCATAAAACCCTTATTTCCATACTATGGCAGTATCGGAGGCATCGTGAGGCGACCTTGTAAGTTCGATTGTTTGTCAGCGATTTTGTCCTTTCCTGAATTATATTACAACGTTAACTTTCTTTGTGAGAAGTAATGTTCAAATATATTTTTTCTTTCAGAAACACTAGGTACGTACATTTTAGTGTGTTTATTGTACAATCTTTACAAATTTATTCTAGCTCAAGTAATGAATACTCTTTTTTCGGGACTCAGTGAATTTCTCAGAAAAATAATCCTTTATATGAACCACTCGCGTATTTTGTCCTTGCCTTTGTGTGTTTCATTTAACAAATATAGAAATTCAAAATATATTAATGGATATGTATAATATTGCTTTTATTAACAAATGTTTAAGCAAATCTAATTTCTAATTTTTTTGTCGAAATAATCGTATGCCCTTTAGTACTCAATTTTTAAAATTGAAAGCGCGTAAGCAACATAATTATCAAACACGAGACAAATTTCTATTCCGCGATAAATGTTTCTGAATCAAAACATTAACTCAAAGAAACCATTAAGCAGTCTAGATTGCCATTAATAGTAAACATTGATCAATTGATTTAATCCGAGTCGTTAAACCCGTTAGTGGTATCCTATAATAGCATTTGACAAACAATTACAGGCACTAAATCTAAAGTCTAATTGCGGGCTTAAGCCGTTCAGACAACTGTTGCTACACCTATAATCTAAATCTAGAAGCCATTCTAAACTAAGACTGAGAATCAGTCAGCAATGTTAGGTATTTTAATTAGGTGCCTATCACATTGTTCATTTTACAGAAATACTGTTTACACTTACTCTGTCATTGCGATTCTTATCTTGATAATGAAGATGGAAAAGATAAGAAAGGATAAAGTGAAACATGGAAACTTCATAATGATAAATTTGATAAGTTTTGTATGGCAGTTTCTGACCGGGTAACCTGAGTTTGTATCTTACGTAATTTTCCGAAGTGTATGCGTGTAGGAATTTAATTCCATTAGATGAACTGAAATTAGCTTAATCATGTTTCATAATGATTACATAAAGCGCGTAATTTGCAAATTAAAACTGAACATGAAATTATTAAAATGTTGCAATATTTTATGAGTTTTTGAAACAACATGAGTTTTCAATTCCACGAAGGGTTATTTGAAACGATAGCCATGAAACATGAATCGCAACGGTTTAATGGCTAAACTTTCGGGTTCACGATCTATCAAGGTTCGAAATACTTTGTGATAAAATACTTTGAATACCTCATTAACAAAATAAAATTGTTTTCTCCTTAAACTTAGATCACGCAAAGTTAGGAAAATTATTCATGGTAGGTAAGTAGGTACCTTACCTTAAGTATCTTTAGGCACTTTGAGGAAAGCATTCAGTAGGAAAAAGGGTTACATGTTAAGCGTTCAAGTTTGCGAGACTTTAAGAGAATTTTGGAAAAACAATGACACTTGTTTAATAAGTATCGCTGGGGCCTGTATTTTTCAGCAGGAATTATTATCTCGGATTTAGGTGCCGGTGGACTAAGTGGATTCATAAAACTCAAGTAATTCAACAATGATTACTTAATGATCGGAGCTAACAGTAACTGCTGGGTAAAAAAAAGGAAAGAAAATCTTACAATGTTAATAAAACCAAAAGTGACAATGGCTGGTTAAACTGCGAAACCTTGTATTAAAACTCATTCGTAATAAGTACCTAACCTTTAGATTTCTGTCTATCTGATATCATAACAGGTAGGTGCTATAAAGTTATAAAATCGCTCCCTGCGTGACCGCACTGCTGATGGTTTGGGGGTGTTTTATTGAAAAAGTACAAGTCGTGAGCAGACTGCGTGAGGGCGAGTATAAAATATGAATAATATCCCTCATCGAAGCTCGCCCAGACTCTGAAATGTTAAAGAGTAGTGAGAAATTGAATTTTATTCAGTGAACTCGAAGTGACGTCCGACGTGCTGAGTATTCTCTGTGCTGGTTGTATGAGTGACTGTATGTAGGTAAATTTTTAATTCGGTACTTCAGAGAGCATGCTAAGTTGATTTTCTGGTCTTTAAAAGCTTTCGTACGAAATAAATAGGTACTCGCTGCCACTAATTTTTAAAATATTTTTGTCTCCTCTCATCTTCTGATGAGCCGTGTCTATTAGATTTAAAAATAGAAGTACCTACTGATATTATATTTATACCAGAAATACATATATCATAAGATTATTGAAGAAACCAAAACATTTTGACAGCAGATTTTGTGTTGGATAGAAAGGGGTTATAGTAGGTAACAAATTTATAAAACCCAGTAATAATCTTGAAGAATCTTTATGTTTTAAGGCGCTGCGCAGACGTAGACAACATTTTTGTTGCCGACACAGCACACCGAACACTTTTTAATCGGCGACGAATATGTGTCAAGTGGAGGCAACTGGACACATGTCATGTCATGTTTGCGCAAGGAGTGGACGATTTCATAGTGGTTCAATAGAAATCAAATACCTATTAATCGGTAGCTTGTGTCGGAAACCAAACTAAAAAGTGTTCACGTTTGCGCCTCGCCTTAACGTTTAACAATATAATAATCGAATAAGCATTCGAATTTTACGCCGAAGCACACGCGAATATCGTAGCCTTCGCCTAGACTTGCAAGGATATTTATTATGCTCATATATCGATGTATTCCCGATGCAATCTCTGGTCATATTTCATCCTATGCACAATGTGTCTTTTCGAGCATTTAAATTGATGTTAAATTAGTCACTCGGACAAACGTATTTATGCGTTGAATATTGGCTTATAATACCGACGTACGATTCATCATTTCGCTACATTGTTGAATCATAGAACTTTAATAATTGGTATTATTTCATATATTATGGGATTTGAATACTGTAGTATTATTAATGTTTATATAATGAACCTGATCGGGTTATTTATTAGCATTTGTGTGGTAGGACACACACGCTGTTACATAATTATTTAGCTAAGTCATTATGCTAATGAAATACTCGTATTATCGGGATAATTTTATACTAAACGAAGCATAAAAATAGATAAATAGAATAAAATACCTAGAATAAAAATACAAAACAGATATTACAGACCACCCCTGTAATATCCATTACAAATTTAAATTTCACCGCCGTAATATAAACATACACTTTTATCTATACACAATTTAATTTCAAACGTTAACACCAACACAAAACGCTCATTAAAGCAAAATTACAACTATCATTCATCTTTGCTTCCTAGAACCGACCACACCATTCCAGCTGTCAGCGTATGACAAGAAAATCATCGCTAAACACGTTATGGCCCCTCCCACTCGATCTACAACAGAGTAGGATAAGCCGTAAATATTTATAAGTGCAATAACGCCTTAATACCTATTCATAAGTGAAAATTATTATGCAAATAGTGGCAGCGGGGCGGGTGGCAAATCCGAGCGAGTGCGAACGCCTTAATGATGCAACTGCGATGAATATGAAATATCTCGTCACCGCAGGGCCAAGTGTGATTTGTTGTTGCGAAAAAAATGTCTTTTACATATTTCATTTCATATTAATTTCATCATTTTGTCTTGTAATACTTAATTTCTACTATTGATTAGAGAAAAATACGGATAAACTCAAATTATAACACTTTCCTAAGTTTTACACCCTACCTCATAAAATCTAATATATAAAATTTCCGTGTCACAGTGTTAGTTACCGTACTCCTCCTAAACGGCTGAACCGATTTGTA
>DWKA01001543.1:0-12212 GCA_018249155.1 Panoquina ocola ocola | reverse complement strand
TATATAGGCAATTATTTCACGGCAGAAATAGGTGGGGCGGTGGTCCTTCCCCGGGCGCACCTTACATGGCGCTACCAAAATGTTAAAAGATAACTGTTGCTATTTCCACCATTTAATATCTATGGCTGAAAAATAAAGGTTTGGTTTAGGTGACATGGTCCTTTTTATTAATGTCCTTTCAAATGAATCTGATATAGCTTTTAATAAAATAGATAACGGGTGAACGCATTTGAGGCAGTTAAAAGATATACAAGTCATTTACTGTTAATAATAAAACGCAAAGTATTCATGAAGATTTCCGTTCCCTAACAAAAAGACGTACGAAAATTTAAGCTTCTATAAATAGAGTGAAAACTCCATGTTCAAATATGCGATATTTTCGCCTGAATTGCTAATGTGAATATTCTTTCAGTTATTGGTAAGTGCACTCGAAATTAAAATGCCAAGTATTTATCGCGTCGATGCGAACGATCGAGAGCGATATATTTTATCGTTTCGTTTTGTTTTGGCGCCGTGCCTAAAAATGTCACATTCCTACCTCGAGGAGGTATTTTCTTGCTATGCAGTTTTCGTGAGAAAACAATGCTGGGCCCACGACTTATAATGGATACCATAGATTTAATGTTCTCTAATCGTTTTTGATAGTTTGGCGAGAAGTAAAAGATAGGTGTTTGAAATCTTTTTCAGTGGACGAAAATGGATAGGAGATAAATGGGAAAATAAGTTAAAAAATATACATATTATTAGACGATACAAAAATAATATCAAAGAATTAGTGTACTATTTCGTCTATTTCTGTGGACTAATATTTAAGTGTTAAATATGTTATTGTATATCTGCATTAACATCGCGAAATAACTATCGTAATATTTTAATTACTCGTAGCAGTTTTATATTTTCGAAAATGTATAATAAATTTTATTGACCCTATACTATGCTTCGGAAATTCGGAACATCTTTACAAATTCGAAGCTGAATGAGAAATTGGTGAAGAAGTTTTCTCAATTAATGAAATCTCAAGTAATGAAACAGTACAAGTGGTACAAGTATATTTTGTTTTAGTATAACGAATACATGACAATATATGTACGTATGACGTTCAAGGAAAGACCAATCATACCCAAATCCCCCCGTGTGGTCAATCAAACCTCAGTCACGGCATAATTTCGTATACGAGCCCATCGGTTCGCGTGCCCACAGACGGGCATAAGACACGCGTGTTAACTATTACATGCCAATAAAACTAATTGGAACGCTACATTTGGACCATGTAGAGTAACTGACCACTTAATGTTACCATTGACCATCGAACGGGTTTTTTAGGAGTCGGGTCTGCGTTCGAAATTTAAAATTCGTGGTTCCTGTACAGTCTATAGTTTTAAAACTAATGATAGTCTTTTAAAATGATGTAAGAATATTATATTGTCTTAAAAATGAAAATTTTATTAATTCAAATATTTTTTTATGCTAAATGATCATTGACATGAAATATTATGTAACTAAGTAATTTAAATATTTATGAAACGAACTTAATTACAAGAACAAAACATATAAATCAAATTACACTTAGTTATTGTAACATGATATAAAATTAGTAAAGTTACGTAAAAAAATATAGTAACAAATCTCCCTTGTCAAACAGCTTGCGTGCAAGAATAGCCGTGAGCCATCTCATTTATCATTACATTTTAAAACTGTGAATCTTCCTTTTATTTCGGCCTCCGTAAACAAAAGTGAACGTATCCTATTTACATATATTATATTTACGTAATTTACAGAACTGTATAAATAAAATGAATGCCTTAAGTTATAGATAAGGAGGTCGAATAATAATATATTATATTGCCGCGAGCCTCGCTCCTGATTGATTAGCTTCTAAAATCTCTAATTAGGATCATCTTTGTATTAGCCGACCGCGCGGTATAATACTCCGGTCTTGTATTGGTCACTGTTTTAACTTTAAAGGATAATTACACTAATGCCGTGTACGTTTCTTTCTTTCTTACTTTGTTTTTTCTGTTATTTATGAATTGCATAAATTAAATGCTGGCTTTTGCTGATGTTTATGGGTGACATTGAGTAATTAGTTCACCGTCAGGTGGCGTGTCAGCCCGTAGGATATTTTCACTGAAAACCAAATTTTAAAATAGAATCTTTCAATTAATTAAATTAACTAATGAAGGAAGTAGAAAGTTAGCAAAGTAGTAGTTTATGAAATGTTTTGTAAAAGTAACATTTCTCACCACTCCATCCTACATAGATTCAAAGAAAATATTTATCATTCAATAGGCCACGGCACGACAGGTCTACATTCGATTTTGTATTAAAAATGATATTTTTTACTATTGTGACACACTGCTTATTAGTTAGCGTCTTTGCGAACGAAATCGTGAAGCTGTGGGTGTGCTACTACCAAATTAATGGTTCTTACTGTTTACAGATTTAATAAATTATATTATTAATTATACGTTTAAACTGACGCAATGTTATGACGTTCACGCGAGTGAGAATATTTTGTGAAAATTTTAACGCGAAAATGTTTTATTGTGTTTCTATTGAATTATACAGCCAGATACCACTTACTATCGAGCTAGGAATAACTCTATTATTCGCAAAGCTGAGGTACTTATTCATGAATAGATTTGAAAAAAAATATAATATTTAAGTACTAGCATATTCGCCTTCGCTTCACTTGGGGGAAAATATGGTACATATTCGACCTCTTAGGGTTTATTTATGGGATAAAAACTATCCTATGTCCTTCCTAAGGTCTCAAATTATCTCCATGCCAAATTTCAATAAAATCTGTGTAGTAGTTTCGGAGCCTATTCAATACAAACAAACAATCAACTCTTTATTTTTAATATATTAGTATAGGTTTTTTATAACATAATTAGATAATAACATACGCTGTGAAGCCTATTAGTGTGTACTTGAAAGTCTGGATATAATAAAGACAGTTTTCATTTCCCTTTTAACGAAGAAACGGACTGTCAGGAGGAAGCTGTATGTAAATTCATGTAGGTAATTATTTACATACAACATGTTAGTACCAGGGGATTAGAAATTAAAGAGAGATTAAGGTACGTACCTACCGTATAAATCAGTTGCGCACAACTCTTTTTACCTATGGGTCGCAATGTTGTAGTACAGGTCTAAGAAAAAAAAGCAAAAGTTTAAAAATCAAGCATCGCTAATTATGTTATAATTATATTATTAAAGATGTGTCCATTAACATATAACATAATTTAAATAATGGCTTTAATTACATTACGTCAACACAACATTTATGTCATTAAATTATAAATAATAATGATTAAAAACAGTAAATATTGCATAAATACAGCATTTTACCGCCATTATCTCAATGCATCTCAATTAAAGTAATGGAAATTATACTATAAAGGGTAAAATAAATTGATAATTTCAAGCGATAATTAATGATAATAAACAAATTTTATTTCATTTAAGTAGTCACAATAAATCTTAAAATATATAGTTATTGTTGAAAACAATATGCTCGACTACTAATAGAAGTAAAAAAATGTATCTAATTAAAAAAAAACTAAAATAAAAATCCTTTTGATATGCGGCCCGCGAGTTGACAAGCGGCGTCAAGTGAAAGCTCTACTAATATGGAAGTTAACTGGTAAAGGATGAGTTGCCTTTATCTGTATAGGTTACGTCCGTCTGTAATAGGAAAGGCATAAACACACAATAAGAAAACGAATGCCTCTACAAATACATCACTTATTTCTATAACTTACTTGTAGAGCTTTGAATAGCTTTTAATCCATTCCGTTTAATATTCAAGTAAGTTATTTGTGTATTTCAGTATTTGTATTGTATGTGGCCTAAACTATCTGCACTTACATCGGTATTCTTCGTAAATACTTAATTATTTTTAATTTAAATTTACAAAAAAATATTTGAGAAAGGTATGTACATTTTTTATCTGTCACATGTTTCACAGATGCTATTTCAAAAAATATCATTGGCCTCCCTAACACCTGATCTCTTAGGTTTTTTCGTACTGTATTATAATCTGTATTCCCAAAAAACGCATACTCAAGTAAAATGTATCGAGTTCATATCTTTTTTTTTAAACAGTCCAAAACCTCAAGCTGTTCGGCCAGCTACCTTAAATGTGATCACGGAAAAAATACCAGCATTATTAACGCGGTTTTAGACCTTATTTCGAGGGTGCTAGAGTGTGTTTTCGAGTGTGGAAGGTGGTCAGATGTGATTGTAGCGAACAGGTGTAGCCAACAGGTGATTTTGTGATTGCTAATATATTGGATCGAAATCGGTCGACATATTGGGCTGCGAAGATCCCAATTTATATACCGAGAAACGATACTGATTTGCCAATCTGTTGTGAGGGAATCGCGCATGCTTCGTCTGTTCAACTAAAAACAGCTCTCCAATCTGTTGCAAAGTCGAAAAAATGTAAGTTACACTCGACAGGTGATTTTTGAAGCCCAAACAAAGTCATGTAAAAGAACAAAAGGTATTGTTTGTACTTTATACAGGACATTTTTTATGTAAATGAAACGAGCAGACTACTCACCTGACGGTAAAAAATGATCACCTTCGTCTAAAGAAGTTGGTGTACCTACCTGACGGTAAGTGAACATCATTCTAAAAGATGTCTTTGAGGTTGGTTTTGTATCAAACCGTTGGCGCTGGGAGATATGCGTGTAGCTATCAGTGCTAAGGCGCTCAACTCAACACTAGACTGGCCAACGGTGACGGTCGCGACACTAGAAACAGTCGAACACCAGATGCATTACTAATGCGTGTTACATGCCTAACGACAAGGGTGATTGATCGCTGACGCTGCCGCATCTATCGATCCACGTGTAACCTCGATACGAGGCGATGCAACGTTCGTGTCAGCATTTCCGTCGCCTCGCAAAATTAATTAATTAGAAATAAAGACATTATGATTTGACACCTAGCATCGGTCAGACTATAATTAGTTTAAGTTAAAATTGTAATTTTAAAATTTAATTAAATTAGTTTCAAAAGTTTTTGGTTTTTTTTGAGTCCTCCGGCTGTCGTTAACGTAATTGGCGCAGTCGGTAGGATAATTCGAAGCAGTGATAATTAGTCCAGAACCAAGAATCGGCTCCAGAAGGACATCATCCAGCTGCTTACGCTATTAAGCGTTTCATCGAGTTATCCGAATCTACGAGCAACGAAGCCGAGGACGCACTCAGCAATCAGTGCAAGAAGAAGACCAGAGAAGACACATGTAAGTGCTTGAACGTTTTCTATTAGTGTTGCCTATCCATTATCCACAATTTTCCGTCCTAGAAAAATCGGGGAAGGATCTGTCTCTTCAAGGCAGATTCGTAGGAATAGTGAGCTAGACACTCTTAGAAACTTAGACGAATCCAGCATAGATTCAAATAGTTCTAATTCTTTAGTTTTAAACAGAGATACGAATAGTTTTGATTTGCGGTTAGATAGTGGTAATAATTTGTTAGATTTAAATAAAAGATCTTATATCAGTAACGTAGATATCGAAAGTAATTTTAATAACTTAATAATGGACCCGGACACCATTTACAAGGCTCTCCGCCCGGTTCCCGAATTCGACGGAAACCCTAATGTACTCACAAGATTTATTAAAATTTGTGATCAGATAGTTATACAGTATATGAAGGAAGGTACGACTAACGAACTAACTAACTTATGTCTTATTAATGGTATATTAAATAAAATCACGGGCGCGGCAGCTAGAACTATAAACTCTAACGGAGTACCTGACAGTTGGGTAGGAATACGAAACTCTTTAATTAATAACTTCGCTGACCAGAGAGACGAAACGGCGCTTTACAACGATTTAGCCATAATAACTCAGGGTAATGATACTCCGCAGGAATTCTATGACAAATGTCAGAACCTTTTTAGTACCATCATGACATACGTTTCTTTGCACGAGACTGTGGCTACAACCGTGGAAGCCAAGCGAACATTATATCGCAAGCTAACTATGCAGGCGTATGTCAGAGGTTTGAAAGAACCTCTCGGGTCCCGTATCCGTTGTATGAGGCCCGATACTATAGAGAAGGCTCTGGAATTTGTCCAGGAAGAGTTAAATGTAATGTATCTACAGCATAGGAACGAATCGGCTTCAGATCGACGTCCATCAGCTCTGACGCAGCCAACACCAAAGGTACCGTACCTAGCTAGTAGTTCTGTGCCTAAAATGTTTAACTCACCGCCACATGGACCCAGCTTTCAAAAACCTATGCCAGTTTATTCTCCTCAACCATGGCGACCTAGTTTCCCCTCTCACCAAGCTCCGCAGCGTATGTTTAATCAGCCTACTCGTACGCAACAGATGTTCAGGGCGCCTCCTCCTAATCATAATAATGGTGGTTTCAGATTTCCACACCAAAACCCACCACATAACCACTCAGGCCCTAAGCCCATGAGTGGAGTCAGTCACTTCGCACCAAAACCGTTTACACCTAGAATTCCGGGACATGACTGGCAGAGATTCGGTAATCCTCCTCCATCTAACTACTTTAAAACTAAGGAACTAAACTTTAACCAGACCTACGAAGACAACGACTACGACTATTACTCAGTCAACTATGACTATCAGTACAACTATACAGACTCAGATACTAACTATAATTATAACCCTTATGAGTGTTATGAGTACCAGTACAATAACCATGTTCCTTATGAGTTCCCCTACGAGAGTGATCCTCAACACCATGGTCCACCTCCTAACCAAGCGATGGAATCCTCACAACCTTCCATCACTCAGAAAGAGCAGGATTTTCCCAACAGTCGCCACAACGACGCACCAAAATAGAATTAAATCTACAGTCAAAAAAAGAATTACCGTATATACAGATTTATAACCCGCCATTGAAGTTTCTTGTAGATACCGGCGCTAACCAATCTTTCATAAGTCCGGAAGCCGTCGATAAATTTTATTCTCATATAGAAAAAAACTTTGATCCTTTCGAGGTAACTAATTCTTGTAATACAAGTGTTCATGAATATTCTATCACTATACCTAGTTTCCCAGAGTTAAATACAACGAATAGAATGAAACTATTTATCTATAAATTTCATAATTACTTCGATGGTTTAATTGGTTTAGATTTATTGGAGAACTGTAAGATTGATCTAAAACATAATATATTATTTACCGAGAGTGCAAGTATACCGCTTTTACGTTACCAATGTAGAAAACCTAGCTCATCTCAGGTTATCCCTGCTAATTCATCCAGCTTAGTCAACATCCCTATCCACTATCCTAATGGTGATGTATTTGTACCTGAACAATTTTTATGTAACTGTGTTATTCAGGAGTGTATAACGACAGTGACCGACAGAACTGGCACCGTAGAGATGAAAAACACGACAGACAAAGACATACTAATTACATTCGATCGCCCAGTAGATATTGAGTTGTGTAATGTTCAGTGCACTAGCACCGAGCACGATTCAAATCGTGTAAAGGACGTGTTATCCCGACTTCGAACTGATCACTTAAATGCGGAGGAACGAAGTAATTTACAATCTTTATGTGCACGGTACGCCGATGTATTTTATATTGAAAACGAACCCCTAACTTTCACTAACAAAATTAAACACAATATTAGGACTCATGACGAAATCCCAGTCTATACTAAGAGTTACCGTTACCCCTTTGTACACCGACAGGAAGTTCGAGACCAGATATCCAAAATGTTGGATCAGGGTATCATACGACCGTCAGACTCAGCATGGAGCTCACCTATCTGGGTAGTACCTAAGAAGGCAGATGCTTCTGGTAGACAAAAGTGGAGACTTGTAGTTGACTTTAGGAAACTAAACGACAAGACCATTGACGACAAGTACCCCATACCCAACATAACTGACGTACTAGACAAACTTGGTAGGTGTCAATACTTTACCACCCTAGACCTGGCATCAGGATTCTACCAAGTTGAGATGAACCCCAGCGACATCCCGAAAACCGCATTTAATGTAGAGCATGGGCACTTTGAATTCCTTCGGATGCCCATGGGCCTAAAGAATTCCCCCTCCACGTTCCAACGTGTCATGGATAATGTACTCCGAGGACTCCAGAATGAAATATGTCTAGTGTATCTCGATGATATCATCGTGTTCAGCACATCACTCCAAGAACACATGATAAATCTTGAAAAGGTTTTTAGTCGATTGCGAGAGTCCAATTTTAAAATCCAAATGGATAAATCCGAATTTTTAAAGCTAGAAACCGCATATCTAGGACATATAATCAGCAGTGATGGCATCAAACCTAACCCAGATAAGATCAGAGCCATCCAGAACTATCCCCTGCCTAAAACTTCCAAGGAAATCAAGCAATTCTTAGGACTACTAGGCTACTACAGGAAATTCATACCAGACTTTGCGCGTGTGACTAAGCCCATGACTAAATGCCTTAAGAAATCGAACAAAATCACCCTAGATTCTGAATACATCAATTGTTTCGAGACTTGCAAGACTTTACTGACTAATGACCCCATACTACAATACCCAGACTTTAATAAGGATTTTATCTTGACCACAGACGCCTCTAATGTAGCTATAGGAGCTGTACTCTCCCAAGGCTCAATAGGATCCGATAAACCAATATGTTATGCTTCTAGAACATTAAATGACAGTGAACTAAACTATAGTACTATAGAGAAAGAACTCTTAGCCATAGTGTGGGCTACTAAGTACTTCAGACCCTATTTATTTGGTCGTAAGTTTAAAATTTTTACAGATCACAAACCCCTCCAATGGGTAATGAACCTTAAAGAACCCAATTCTAGACTGACTAGATGGCGTCTCAAACTAAGTGAATATGACTACACTATTATTTACAAGAAAGGCAAGTACAATACTAACGCAGACGCCCTGTCCCGTGTTCAAGTTAATAACGAAGAGCTCGAATCCCTTTTGAAAGAATGTGGAATAGACTTCTCTACTGTACCGGAACCTCCGAGTTCTTCTACTGCTACCATACATACTTCAGCCGAAGACCCCATACTTGAGATACCCATCACCGACGAACCCTTAAATAAATTCCATAGACAGATTTGCTTTACTATAGTAGGTGACATAAAACGACGAACGACAGCAACGAAACCTTTTGACACACACACACGAACACACATACAAGTCTCAGAATCAACCCTGGAACAAGATGTTGTTAACGCCGTTAAAGAGTATGTTAATCCTAAAGTTAAAACAGCTCTGAAAATCACTCCACCGTTAGGAATGTATTCGATTATCCCTATTCTTCAAAGAAATTTTAAGAAATCTTCTATGAACTTAGTTTTAGCAAAAACTGAGTTAGAAGATGTTAAGGAATACTTACGACAACAGGAAATAATTAGACACTACCATGAAGGAAAGACAAACCACAGAGGTATTAATGAGTGTTACTTAGCTTTATCTCGCCGGTACTATTGGCCTAAGATGAAAGATGAGATAGCTAAGTACATTAATGAATGCACTGTGTGTGGACAGACTAAGTACGACCGTAACCCCATTAGACCCCAATTTAATATTGTACCACCAGCTACTAAGCCCCTAGAGATAGTGCACATGGACTTATTTACTGCACAGACTGAGAAATACTTGACTTTTGTAGACTCCTTCTCCAAATACGGTCAAGCTTACCATTTACGAGACGGTACAGCAGTTAGTATTTTACAAGGACTATTGACTTACTGTACTCATCATGGACTACCCCTGACGATTGTGACTGACAACGGAACCGAATTCACTAATCAACTATTTTCCGAATTTGTTAGGCTTCATAAGATTAATCACCATAGAACCCTGGCTAATTCACCTAATGATAATGGTATTATAGAAAGGTTCCACTCGACGTTATTAGAACATCTACGCATACTACGATTAAAACAGAAAGACGAACCAACAGTCAACCAAATGCCATATGCGATACTTGCATATAACAGCTCTGTGCATAGTTTCACTAAATGTAGGCCCCACGACCTAATACGAGGACACTTTGACCCCAGAGATCCCTTAGACATCGACTTGACTGAGCATCTCATGCAACAATACATACTTACCCATCGCGATCAGATGAAGACAGTGTATGAACTAATCAATGAGTCCACTGCAGCTGATCGCACTAACCTAATGACCAATAGGAATAAAGACCGCGAGCCCGAAGTAGAATACCAACCTGACCAACAGGTGTTCATTAAGAACCCCTTAGCTAGTAGACAGAAGTTAGCACCCCGTTATACTCAGGACACTGTGCTGGCTGATCTGCCTATTCATATATACACCTCAAAAAAGAAAGGACCCATAGCTAAGTCTCGACTCAAGCGTGTGCCTAAGTCTTAAACCTTGTTACAGGTTTCGTCTACTATTACTTGCTCATCTGACTGTGGCAGTCGACATACGACTAGAGCAACTTGACGATGGACCTGGACTTCTACCGTTTAAACTTGGACCGACCAAACTCATCACTCAATATCATTCCTTTATTCAATTCATCGAACTATCGGACCTGGAGAACCAACTTCATTCTCTTAATCACCAACTAGATTACTTTAAAGAAAAACTCGATAATGTCACGTTTTCTATATTTGAGCTTCAAGTCGAATACCTGACTTCCAAACTTACTAAGATAACTTCTCAACTTAACCGTTTAGAACCTAATCGTGTCAAGAGAGGACTAGTAGATGGACTAGGATCTTTTATTAAAGGCATAACTGGTAATTTGGATCATTCTGATGCTGAAAGATATGATAGAGCCATTAAAATACTAGAAAGTAATGAAGTGAAACTGCTATCTGAGTTTAACAATCACGTTAGCCTTAATAAAGCATGGACATCTCAATATACTCAGATTTTAACAAATGTAGCGGAGAACCAACGAAAGATAAATGAAACGTTAACTCTAATTTTAGATAAGCATAATTACTCTGAAGTTAAGTTTGCTAAGTTTGCCCAGCTCTTAGCTATCATTAGTGAAAATACTGATGACTTATACTTAGAATTAATTAGATTAGAAAATATTTTAGCTTTTATTCGTGCATCGAGCACTCACCATAGTATGTTAAGCGTAGATAACTTAGAAGAAATGATAGTTAGACTTAGAAACATTTATAACAACAACGAGGTCCTGGATGCAGATCTGAGAGACTATTATAGTATAATTAAACCTGGCAGTTATTTTATTGGTAAACGCATAGTAATTATTTTTAAATTCCCCGTTATTTCTCCCCTTAACTATGAATTATATCGACTTTCAATTGTCCCTAACAAGTTACAGCAAACTATCATACCTCCCTATCCCTATCTGGCAACCGATGGAAAGTCGTTCATGTACATGGAGGCTGAATGCCCGAAGTTTGGTCGCTACCTTCTCTGTGAAAAAACCATCAGTCATCAACCCAAAGGAAAACCAGACTGCGTCCAAAGCATCATCATCAGCCAATCACTGGATGAGTCGTGCAGCCCAACCAAGATCAGCTTTACCAAAGAAGCCATGGAACAATTAGACGATCGACACTACACTATCATATTCCCGAAACCCACGAAGGTGGAATTGCAGTGTGGCCGCCAGGAATATGTATCTCTCCGCGGAAGTTACTTAGTTACTGTTCCACACGAATGTTCTCTACGCACGGACGTCATCACCATTGTTAACACCAACGACGAGATTAAGGGACAGCCACTGAAGATCACAGAAGTGTCTCAAGTTTTTGATCCGTCACTTCCGTCAGATAGCGACAAGATTCCTCATTTAACTCTTAACACCATAAACCTTAAAAGTCTTCAACACCTGGAAGATAGAATAATCATTCAAGAGCCTACGAAGCTGGAGCACGTAGACACGACGGTATACCATACAACCATACCTCTCTATACAATTATGGTCTGTGCAATTGTATGTGGCTTCATCTTCTTAATTCGACATCATCTAAGAAGGACACGAGTTAAAGTAACTACACCCGATGAGGAACCAGAAGGAAAGGAAAATCATGTATATGCCGCGCCACGGAGATCCAGACCTCAAGAATCGGTACCAGCAACATTTGCGTTAAAGGTCCTCAAATAGTTGCTGCTCTGGGGGTGGAGGTGTTACATGCCTAACGACAAGGGTGATCGCTGACGCTGCCGCATCTATCGATCCACGTGTAACCTCGATACGAGGCGATGCAACGTTCGTGTCAGCATTT
>DWKA01001542.1:0-12213 GCA_018249155.1 Panoquina ocola ocola | reverse complement strand
TATTATAACCAATAGGGCAGTAATGTTATAATTATGTTTTGTTCGAAAACAAATAACGCCAAAACACTGCGCCGGTCACTGCGCTCTAATTGGCTGACACACAGGTCACTGCGCTCTGATTGGCCGACACACAGCTCAGGTCACTATTTGGTGCGGTACTGTTTTAAACTGTCATTTATTAATTACTGCTCTATACGGCTACATGCTCGATGTTTAATAATATTGTTTTAAGTTCGAGCCATCGACACACGTACAAGAACACACACACACACACATACACATTCAAACCGAGAACAAACATCAAACTCATCTTCCAGGGTCACTCCTACTGCTTCCAATCAGCATGCAAGTTACTTTCAATAAAAGATTGACGTTATCAAGAGATTATTTGCGTGGAAACATTCGCGAGGGTTACGCAATAACACAAAATTGAGTATTACGTTCACTATTTACAGTAGACCAGGGGTTCCCAATCTTTTTCAGCTCGCAGCGCAGTTTGAGGATTAGTATTTTGTCTCGGCGCCCTACCCAAGTTAGCTATTAAATTTGTAAAAGAAACAGTCCAGTAATAGTTATAAATTTAAAATCTCGAGTCATTTTTGTCGAAAGGGAGTTTTAAGACTATGTTCTTTACCAATGCGACCGCCAAAAAAAGATACTCGATTATTATTACGTGGATCGACTTCGACTCACGGTGTCCCTCTTTACTTTCAACGGCGCCCAGTTTGGGAACCCCTGCAGCAGACGCATATTGAGCAATGCCATCTAGCGCCGAGCGGGACCTACATTCAGGTTTGCTAAGCAGGCTGGGCAGACTGCGCCCTTATATGGACAACTGGTCAACTAAAGGGTGGCCGTAAATACTTTACTACAATCTTGCTCTAAGAAATTGGGCATTCTAGCAATCAATGTCCGAGAGGACTTTTTCGGATTATGTATAGCCTAATTGTGATTAAAGCTGTCTGCTGTACTTAGGAAGCAGAGTTCCATTCTTAAACAGGACATATATTAAAGAAGAATCCACCAGAATTATTCTTTATAATTATGGTGAATTGAATAAAGAATCTCAATTTAACCGACTTCAAAAAAGGACGAAGCTTCTATTCGTTGGTATTCGTGAAGGCAGACAGCCCCTTGAGCTGCCAGTAAACACGGCGTATAGTCATGTCTTGTGCAATTATAACTCGGCAAGAGTCTGAAAGAGAAATTAGATGCGCAGAAGTCGTTTTGCTGTTTTTGGTTCTGCTCATCTAACTGTCTCTTTCAGACTCTTGTATTCGTGAAGGCTGAAGGCAGTCACAGTCCCACCGGCAGCCCAACACGACGAACCCAGTATAGTCATGGACAAGGAACTTGGCAAGAATCTGAAAGAGACAGTTAGATGCGCAGAACAAAGAGCAGAGCAAAACGACTTCTGTGCATCTAATGTCTCTTTCTACGTCTTGCCAAGTTCCTTGTCAATGACTGTACCCAGTACGGACGTACGAGTACCCTAGTGTACCCAAGTGTACGCGTGTACCGCTATACGCCGCTTGCGCCGTCATCCGGAACGCAACGTACGCATTGTAAACGGATACCCCGGCCGCTGTTTACCGTCTCCATATCAACAACAAACATAGCAACGGCTTCCTATAGCTGCACAACAACAGGTGTACCGAATGGTTTCTTTTGCTCACTGAGAAAGAGTGGAGAGGAGATTAGAGGCTTGACAAGTCTTCTGCTTGCTAGGCATTTAAGGTGAATACAAGGCTTGGAAGTTAGATAGAAGACCCTCACAACGTAGAACACAAAGCTAGCCATGAATCAATAAATGATCACTGTCAATACTAAATGTGTCAAAATCGATACCGAGCAATACCAAGAAATTGATGACACCCTAGGTAAACATATAACACAATTGGCGTTAGTTTTAGAATGTATTCAGTACCTACAAGAATGAATCCCCGGTATTGTCATCATTATATAACTGTAAAGTAGATGATGTCTAGAAACTTTTACTCATATAAACTATTCAGGGGAAGTAGGAAATAGGAGAAATCAAGTATAGATTTAGTGACGTAAATTCTTTCAACACCTACCTGCGTTCAGAAATATCTACGAAAATTGACACGAGTTCCGTATCGACAAAAACTCAGCGTAAAAACATCGCGCGAACACAATGGAGTTGAAAAAAATTAAATACTATTTAACTATGGAGGGCGTTTCCACATTCAATCGTATGTATATTAGAGGAATGTGTGGCTGCGTAGGCGGATTAGTCTTCGCCTCACGTCAAATATGAAATGATTTGTTGAGTAAATAAATATTTAAAAGACTACAATACTTTTTTATATACATAATATTATTCATCATTCATAATTTCATCATTACAGCCCATAATCGTTCCACTGCTGGGCTCGGGTCTCCTGTCACAATGTGATGGGTACAGGCCATAGCCATAATATTATTGGCGCCAGGTAAATCCTAGTTGAGTTTTACAACACAATTTAATTCTGATGATACATAAGATAGGTGGTAGCACCCTTTACCCCGTTTAGGCTGAGATTCCATTAGGCTCGCATACCTCATGCGAGCTAGCAAGGCGGTGCGCGAGAAAACACTATAATAAGATTACCCCATAGCACGGCGCTAGGAAAATGAACTAATGTTATTAGTGGTTTATTATAATTGCTTAAAACGTAAGCTTACACGTTTCCTCGTGGAATTTTGCTAGAGGGCTCTTTTTTAGCAAAAAAATTGTGATAAACGATGACGTCATAGTTATGCACCGAGACACCATAAATTCTTAAAAAAACTAGGTTTTTTAATTGTTACAATAAAATTAATACAAGCACGTTTAACCCGACCGGGTTTGTCAGCTGCAAAAACCAAACGTCGCCGAAGAAAAAAATGTGGAACAACTTTACAACAAAGACTGAACTGCGGACATGATAGCAAAAAGAGGCGGGTGCTACAATGAAATTGAGGCTCCATGGAACTAATTGAAAATTGAGCACAGTTGATGCTAACAATACATCACATGTATGCCGTGTTTCAACCCATTTTATGGGGCTTTACAGGGGCACAGGCCTCTTACAAACTGAGGTCTTTGAAGCACTCTTAGTCCTGTTTATTTTAAGCAATAGGGGGCAATTATTTCCTGTGTGCTTCCATGCTTTGGAGAACTGTCCTGGTTATTTATCCCCTCACCAGTCCAAACAGGAGGAATATGGTAAGTATTTACTATTTACACTCCCACTATACTATGGCACATATACCCCAATTACTTTACGGAGAAACTATTCAATAGACATCTGAATCTAGCACATTCTAGAATATGTACCTTATATTCTTATTTTTCTTGTAAGCACTATAGACGGAATACAACAACTATATATACACTTGTAATGAAAGTAAAAATAATAAATTAACCGCATATAAAAACAAGGTTATCACATTTCCAACATTAGTGATAATTATAGGGATATGATAATAAAAATATGATGTCATATGATGGATCTAATTTTATAGACCTGGTATTTATTCATTATTGATAATAGTAAGTATACATAATTATACATATTATTACATTTATGATAAGAGCATGGACTGCTGAAGCATGACATAATGCTATTATATAGTATTGGTATTATTTATCCATTTTGTGATACATGGAGAATGCATGTCATTGTATAATATCTCATGAAGCTGACCAATTGAGATCATATTATAATAATATAACTAGGAAAGCATTCGGCTTCACCCACGTAGAATTATGGCTGTAAAAGGTTTTTCCCCATTTTACCCCCTTCCGTGGGGAATTTCCAAAAATCCTGTCTTAGTGCTCCTCTACACTTCATAAGGAATCTTCACACCAAATTTCAACTTTCTACGTTCAATAGTTTAGTTTGTGTATTGTCCATCAGTCACTCTTAATTTGATCACCACTGATAGTAGAACGTAGCATTGTTCTGATAAATAAATAGCAATAATTGATTTGAAGATACAAGGGGAAAACTACTTGTTCCTATCATCCAGTAATTATGTTGAGTACTTGATTCCCCATGTAGTAACAATTGTTAAAGTTGACTAGATATGATTGTAATTGTGCTGTTATTATAAATTGATAACATTTTTTACACATGTCAAAGGTCGTCAAATAGCATGTGAACTTCTATTTCAAGGGTTATCTACCCGCGCAAATAAATACTTCATATCTATACTAATATTAGAAAGCTGAAGTTTGTTTGTTTGTTTGCTTGAAAGCACTAATGTCAAGAACTACTGGTCCAATTTGAAAAATTCTTCAGTGTTAGATAGCCCATATATTGAGGAAGTCTATAGGCTGTATAACGTCACGCTAAGATTAATGGGAAATTTTTAGCAAAGCAGAGGAGCTAGTACGTAATAAGATGATTTAAATAACCAAATATTTCATTTTCAGCACTTCTATTATAGAAATTACTGTCTTGTATTACAATATTGAATTATAACTTGTAACATTTACTTATCATAAGTTTGCACAAAGTGTGCAATTTATCAAGCAATCGTTTTATCTTTACATAACTTATTTAGATAAAACACCTCAGTTTTTGATTACATTGAAATATTGAGTTGGTATTTGCCAATGCTAAAAAGGGATTTCAGTGTAGGTATAGTACTCAACACAGCACTTCACAAGTCATAGAAAGAGATAGATGTGCAGAAGTTGTTTTTTAGATTTTAAGTATGTGTTTTTATAAATCTAACTCCCTATTTCTACATCTTTCCAAATTACATACAAATAACTACAGTATGATTTTTTTTATATGGATGGCCATGATGTGAATAAAAATCTAAATTCACAACACCCTTCTCCATTTAATAAACAACAGTAAAATTACCTGGTACTATTGGTCTTACTAAAGTCCCTCATACACAGTTTGTCACATATGTCCATGTGCGGCAGGGGATCAGGTCATTTGTTATCCTTATCCCATAAAATAAAAGTATATTTAAATGACTGTTTAAGTAGTATTCTACTATATTCTCTAGTAAGCACCATGATCCTATGGTTTTATAGTAGCTGGTACCACTCCCTTTCCTTGACCTGATTTTAAAGAACAGAAGAACCTGATTTTGATGATAAAATACATTTCTATAAAGAAGGATACCATTTACATCAGGCACATTAGATGTTACTATTGCTTCTGTATTAAAAAAAATGATGAACTTGACATACATTATGTGCTGTCATCTATGTAATGTCATGTATGGTTAGGTCTGCCTTAACAAATAAAACCTTGGAGATACGCCTTTGTCCGCCATATAAACTGCTCGCACTCAATAAAAATGTCTCTATCAGCGAATGGCAAAATAATTAAATCCCGTTCAATGCGTAATTGCAACCATCAAATCTGGCCGAACTCCGACCGAATAGCATCACCGAACCGAACTAACCGACCAAATCGAATAGGTCACATCCTGAATACATAGCATTGATTGAAACTACGTACCGCGTCCGGTCGGGTTATACGACCATCCGCACCCTCTGAGGTGACATCACTCCTATTGAAGATAAGGTGTAATTGATTGAAGTCACGCCCAATTTGTACAGAAATATGAATAGAAAAATTATAACGTATATCAAAACAATTATTTTATCGTATTAAATATATCAGAGGCCTAAAAGGGGGAATCTCAGATAAAGGTAATCAAAGGCATAATCGAAATTTTTGCCGCTGAAAGCGACAGACATCCCGAAATACGGCGCCTTAGTCACTGAATGTCGTCCGGGGCTAAAAAAAACGACCCAATTTGACTCGCTCATAGAAACCACACCCAAAAGATCAGATGCTTATTTTATCGTTGGACGCTTGATTAGCGTTTTCTTACAAGAAACCTTATCTTGTTCAAGTGCGGTAGAGAAGATTGCATCGATACTTACCGGCTGTCGAGTCCGAGGGGCGACAAATGTCGATTTTTCTGTCACACTATAACTTCACTGAATCGGCGGATAATTAGATTACACTAAGCACTCAAACCGCATAGTATAGCGAAACAACACGCACAGAACGTCCCACGGTACGCTTTAACGCACTAGCACCACCGACATTACGCTCTAACGCGTTATTTCAATTTCGTTCGGGAAAAGGCCCGTCTACTCAGACCGCTACCGCAAATCAATGTAGGCGTTAGTTTCAGGTTTGAACGCACCACAGAGGCGTCGCTGGCGCTGCAAATATTCGCTTACAGACACTAGATGGCGGTACGTTTAGTGTTGCTAACATTTTAACTAGAATTTCCTGACACCCATGACACACAATAATAATTTTGAATATTAAAGAGAAACTTCTTTAAAGGCGAGTCAGGAGCAAAAAATTTATGAAATAAATAATTATTTTAAGTTAAAAAATATATATTTACAGTAAAACACAAGTCAATTTAATTTTTTAAGTATCCAAACGTTGGCAAGTTTCACTTCATTAAAAATGTGCACAACCTGTTTTTATGTTATATTAGAGATAAAGGACATTCTATAGTTTTTCTCTATGCTGCGAAGAGAACCGGCAGACGATGCTCAAGCGAAATTGCTTGGAATTCGAAAGTCTGTCTTGAACGGAGAAGAAGTATGTTATATGGTAACATTATTAAGCGTTTCATAAAATCACAGAATTACAAACACAACTTGTTTACAACTTCATTAGAAGGTATTAAGAAAGGAAAGAGACAATTTTATCAAGATATTTTTACAAGAGATCATTTTTATCTTTTGCTTACATTTATGTTTTGTTTTAACAAAGGTAACATTATTAAAATAATACAGACACAGACACACAATACTAATGATATGTATACACAGCGCCTTGACACACCGTCATTGGTAGCATTTCTATTTAGTCTGTGTAACAACACCACATACATTTGGTTGAAAGGAACGTAGAAATTATTCCGTTACACATGTTACAGAAAATAATTTTAGATCTTTATTACTAATTATGTGTAAAAATCTTCAATGTTTATTTTGTTTTAAAAATGACATTATTTCTATTACAATCGAGATTTATATGATTCAATATCTCTTAACTACTCTGTGGTAGTAACGTACTATTTCGTAAAACGAAACGTTCCCAATTCGCAATAATGTCGTTTGCCGGAAAAAAATCATTCGCGTTCAACATGGCGTTCCATTAAGTTTTGTGTTACTGTTATCCTTATTTTAGGCAAAATTTTAAAACTGTTGACTTAAGTTTAAGGTAAATATGAGCGAAATGTGCTTATTTTTTTCGTTATTTTTGAATTGTATTAACGTGGCACATTATTTTGTGTTTTTTCGGAAATCTCAATGTGTCGCACATTATTTCGTTTAAACTTATTGGTTGGTTTTTCAGGCAAATGGGTCGGTCGCCGAGTCCGTCGCGGCGGCGGGACGACCGTAGAGAGAGGCGGGACCGGGACAGAGATCGAGAGAGACGAAGACCACGAACGCGGTCTCGATCTAGATCTCTTGAACGACGGAGGAGGTCCCCGGTCAGACGATCTCCTTCCCCGCGCAGAAGACGGTCGCCGTCCCCCGTCCCTTCCACCTCCTTCGTGCCAAAGCCCAAGAAAGCCTTCGGTGAGCGACCCATCGTGACTCCAGCTGATTTGGAGGGAAAAACGCCCGAGGAACAGGAGATGCTCAAAGTGATGGGCTTCTGTGGCTTCGATTCGACGAAAGGCAAGAAAGTGGAGGATAACGTCGAGGGAGAAGTCCACGTGGTCCTCAAACGTAAGTACAGACAGTATATGAATAGGAAGGGCGGGTTTAACCGCCCGCTGGACTTTGTCGCGTAGTCCATTTGCCGCCAGTAACACAGCTCCGCACAGGCCTGCAGGGTCGAAAATTTTCATTGGAACATATTTGGACAGTGTGATACACATTTTGGAGCTTGTTTTGTGTGTTTTTACAGGGTTTGATAGATATTTTTTATATACACATACATATCAGTACCGTTTATAGTGCTTGATGTAGAGTCAACAGAAATTTTACTATTGTTTTATTTATTAACACAATTAGATTACTATTCCTTAACAATTTCATGGTTAAAGACTTGAATGGGCAGATAAATTTAATGAATACATATTATAACTTTCATATGAATGAAAACTACACTTCAAAATAATTCTCGTTCTATCTGCATAGTCCCATTTATTGATTAAATTTTAATGTGACATAGAATTATACTTCATTATTATTGAAATTTTTAAATTGCATTAATTTTACTCTAATAATTTAATAATACATATAATTCTATTGACTCTACATTAGCACATGTGAAGTATATATCACGTGAAACATATTAATCTATCTGTTTATATTCAGTGTTAAAAATGTTACAGTTGCTTTTTTAATCTTCCGAGTTAATTTCTTAGTCCTTGCAAATCTTTACTAATGTGCCAAAGCAGTCTGGGATAGCCATCGTATTTAAATTATATTAAAAAGAGAAAAAAAGTTTACAGCAAGCAAAAAAGTTACTGTGTTTGGTTTAATTATATTGATTAGAAAGTAATTGTAGATTAATAATGAAATCAACAAATGTTGCATGGGCTATTCATTTGACCCTTGTGGATCTGCTTTGGATGATTTGGTTGTAAATTGTTTTTATATTTCTTAAGCCTGTAATTATGGACAATATGACAGAAGATTTTGGGTGCCCAGTGATGTTCCCATAAGCTATTTTGTAATGCGTAACAGTTTTTAACAATGCAGATGAACAGCTTAAAGTAACGGTCAGGGGATATACATTGAAAGGACAGGAAGGATGCAAGTACGTTCACACGAAACAAGCTTACAAAATCTTTTATATATAGATTTAAGTGTTGTAACCTGTTTTTTTGTTCAATGCAGCAAATGCACCAGGTTTCAATTGTGGCTGTGATATTATGCACTTTCCTTCTATAAAATTAATGCTAATTTTGTTTCTCTTTTAAAACTTGTTGCTGACTGCTGACTTGATTTTATTGTTTGTTACCAGTTTGAATTTCAATGGCAAGGGCAAATCTACATGATCTTGAAACAACTTTATTATTGTTTATTTATTTTTTGTGTTATACATTTTTTATCATATTTAGCATTATTATAATCTGTCCAAATAGTTTTGTAAATATTTAAAGCGAAAGAAATAGTTGGATTTTGTTGACCGAAAGTTCATATTTCAAATTCACAGAAATAATATTGCAGCCACATATAAAGTAAAACATGCTTTGCCACAAAACTGTGTGAGAATAAAGACTTCCAATTGTTAGGTTAGGTCAGATTTCTAGTCATTGTGCTCTGCTTTTGAAGTAAAAAATGTTTAAAACATCAAAGTTATACAGAAATTAATGCATATAATTTAAAATTCAGTTACCAGGTTTAAATCATATATTTTGTACTAAAAAGTATAATTTCAGTTTTCTTTCAATTATATTCAATGAAAAATACCATCAAGCTAATTAACTGCAGACCGGACTTAGAAATCTGTGTTGATATCCATAAGTTGCATTCTTCATATAAACCACTCTTCACATTCACTTATAGGATTACGTCAAGCACAAGTTTTGTGGCAAAACGTTAGTTGTAAGTTAGTATAAGTCCGTTAACTCAGTGCCCGCGCGCGCTATTGCCCGCGCGGTGTCCGGATTAGCGCTCTGCGCACCAAGAAACTCTTTGAAGTGGATTTGGGAACGACCACAGACTCGATGAGCCGTGGCAGCAGCTCATTTTTGATGATAAATTTGAGATTTGTTAACCGTTGTCATTTTTTGGACAACTTGGGAAACTATTTGAAATAATTATGTTGATACTTGATACAGATGGCTTGACAAAGTTGACTTGGTCTACACTAAAAGTCTATCCACTACAAAATTCTCCGTTCACATAAGCCATTTAGATATATGTAGGCTTTTACTGTGTCCAAGTCGATGGAACGTCTTCATTTGGAAATTAAGTTACATCCAAATTTAGATCAGAAACGAGCTGTGTTCTATGCCATTTTTTTTTTCACCGAGTCTACCCAATGAGACTGAAGCTTCGTACCTAAGTTGCAAGTTGCCCGCGTGACGTGACCCACACATAGCAATAGTTACAGATATATTTATACACATATACACAACCTCCCCTCTTAGCCCCTGTCCTCCATAATGTACAATAGTTAAAGCCTGTCAAGTCAGAATGTTGTGTTGTTAACATTATTTTATTTATTGACACATAAAAATATTTGGTCAATTTAGGTCTGACAAAAGTATATAGACTAAATATTTATAGGTTTTATAAATATTTAGATCAATGATATTTCTTATCAGTTCGCTTGTTGAAATTTAACAAAAACTTGTGCTTTGTCAATAGAATGTATTGATCAATGATAACAACATTGCATTTTGCCATGACAGTCTCCATAGCCCATATACAATATACAAATGTTAATTGAAATGTGATATTTTTTACTGATTATATTAGTAAGCGCACACACGTCGCGCGGGGGGTACGGTCAGCAACTACAGTCGCGCCCAAACCCACTTGGAGAGTTTGTCACGTCACTCGCACCTCCTGAATGAATCTTCATACCACAAAATTTTCTCCGTTCATGAAAAAATCAAAGCATTTTAGAATTCCATACTGAAATCTTGTGATGGCTATTTTACTAATTCAAGCCATGTATTAAAATTACAAAAAAGATGATTTGCCAAATATTTAATGTTATGTCAAATTTCAGATATAAAACCACTAATTCCTATATCTGAAACCAGTAAAAAATCGTCAATATTTTTTTTTGTTTATACAGACAAGTATTATATTATCTATCATCATATCATCAAAATTACAAAAATATTTCAAATTATTTATACATGTAATTTTATGTATAGTTTGCGCCATTCCAGGCAATTAAAGGCGCACATTTTTGTTATTGAAAGTTTGGCTAATAACTTCTAAAAATATCTTATTGCCTTTACAATTTTGTAGAGGTATTTATTGTGTCAAATATGAAGAAAAAACAAATAATATTTTTTGCATAAATACCTTGGTACAGGTCATGAAATTATTTTATGACCAAAATACGATTCATTCCCACGTGTATATACCACGAATTTATTTATATTTCTAAAAGTATAAAAATAAACAAAAAATGTATATTTTGTTTTGTAAAAAATTAAGTTTTGTACAATTTTTTTAAGTAAAACATTTAAATATCCTTGGAACTGCAAGTTCATTGTTTAAAAAAGTAGTTTGTTTAAATTAAAATTGCAAGAAATGGTTTTGTTTCAAGTCACATTGCTGTTTAATTTATTACAAAACATATAATGAACTTGCAATTTTCTTTATATTACTAAATTATCTTGTATTAGATATAAAAATTACATTTCACATTTGAAATTTAGTTTTCTTATAAGTGATCTTTATAAAACTTGCTTATGGAATACTTTAACTTTTTGTTAATATCTGATCTAATAGTGACTAAAATAAGTACGTAAAAATATTGTAGTTTTTATGAAAATCAACAATTTAGTTTGTTATTATTTAAAATTGTAGATTTTGTGTTGAATTGTTTTGAAAATAAATGTTTTATTTTAAGTTTAAATTTAAGTTTGTCTATAGTGCAAGGTTTGGTGTAAGAAAATTTAACGATCGCAATTTAAACCACTTTGTTTTTTGTAATGTATTTTTTGTAAGTGGCATTCCTTCACACTCCGATTAATAGATCTGTTAAAATCTATTTTGTATTTTCATTTCAAAGTTTGCTTTTTTTGTATTACTGATGAGAAAAAATGTAAGTATGTAAAATGTTAATTTACCTAATTTTGTTAAGTAGGTATTCAATAACTTTCAGATTGTAATTAATCCTAATATTTCATTCTGTATTTTTTTTCACCGTATTTATTTTGCGATCTTTAAAACGTCCAAGGATGTAAACATTTTAAAATAAACTGATTTGGATCTAAAATAATGTGTTTCATTGTTTATTATGCTGTACCCGCGTCAAAAAATTACTATAGTTTTGGCTTTGTAAAGCTTTGGTCTGGTGATCACGACGCACAACGCTGCGGTAAGCTTTGGTCTCGCGATCACGACGCACAACGCTGCGGTACGCGGTGTGCGATGCCGGACACTCAATCATGCGGCGAATTGTCATTGTCGACGTTTTCCATATTATGATTGAGTGTCCGGCATCGCATGCCGCGTACCGCAGCGTTGTGCGTCGTGATCACCAGACCAAAGCTTCAGCGCTCGTAAAA
>DWKA01001541.1:0-12213 GCA_018249155.1 Panoquina ocola ocola | reverse complement strand
AACAGAATTTAGAAAAAAACGCGGGACGTGGGTAAGTCAAAAAAATATTTTGTATGGGGACAGGGAACCTGTTAAATAACTATGAAGTTAGTTACTGGACAAAGGAACCAAAATTACAATGAAAATTTAATGAGTCAGCATTTTCTGCTAAACAATGTAGTCAGTATAATTTACCTAAATACACTGTACAGCTAGGGGTGTAAGATTGTTATTTGTAAATACAAAAATAACAACCACACCTATAGTTAAAGCCACGAATATTGAGAGACAGATATATTATGTGCAATTTTTTGTCTAAAAAAACATCAAATCATACATAACAAATTAATTACATTATATTTGAACTATGCAATTTTCATAATGCTTTCTTACTATAATTTAATCATCAAATTGGTAGATTGCCTTTACTGTTTAATTAGTTTAATACATTAAATTAGAGAAGCCAACGTTTAAACAGCAACCTGTATTTATTAAACAACATTCATATGACAATTAATAAAGTTACAAAAAATACTCACCATCAGAAACAAAAGCTTTCACCAAGTCTAAGAAGAATGTATGACTTTGAGGATCAACATGTTGCAGAAGTTCGTTCAGTTGTACCGAGAAGTCTTGGTTCTCAAACAAGGCAGGTTGTTTTAAGGCAGTCACTGCATTTCTGAAGATCAGTTCTTTCATTTTCTCCAATGCATTCTTTACCGTGTTGCTATTGTACTGGTCATAACTCTGAATGTTCTGCATTGAACTGAAGAGATATGGAAATACCTGTTTCTGGATCACATGCTCCTTGTATGCTCTTACGTTTTTGGGTATCACGCTTTTCTCAGTGTCTATAAGTAAAAGTCGTTCAAACAATGCCTGTTCTAATGCCTCTAGGTCAATATGTAGCCGTGGATTCATGGCCTGAGCTAGTTCTTCAAGGTAAATAAGCTGTCTATCCGAATGTTCTCCCACCGCATTTTGATTGATAGTAAAATGGAAAACATTCTCAACAATACCATTTATTGTTCTAACTTCTTCATTCACTATCGACGGTTTGATATTCATTTCTAATTCGGCATTTCCGGAGTTATACTCTGATTCCTGTGAGGTTTCCACTCCAGCAACTCCAATCAAACCAGCGAAAGGATTGGTGAGTTCAGACATAATGAAATGATACTGTTTCTCGAAGAAAACAATAATAACAATTAAGCTTTGGTGTCGAGAGAGTAAATTAACATTCTACACTCGCCCGTATGTTGTTTTAGTCTGAGGAAAATCCAGCTCATTCAATTCCTTTTGGAAGTTACAAAGATATGTTTTACTTAAAAATGATTAGCATTCACCTTTATTTTATTATGCTGACTGTAAGTGACTATCATTATCCGTTATCACAATAAATGACAAGTCAAGCAAATTTGACATATGATTTGATTTGACAAGACAATATATTGATAAAAATGCTGACATTGATGATACTATTTTATTTGTGACGGATTTATAAAATTTTAAAAAGACAAATAAAATATTCACTTTAAATTACATATTAATACGTAATTTATACATTATTTTACTAAAAGATATATTTTTGGTGTCCACCCTAAAATTGTGTAAATTACTGTAAACATAAAAATAAGCAGTATTATGGCAATACAATATTTTTATCAATGGTACGTACTCTATAGTTTATGGTACATTGCAAGTAATCTAACGTTGATAAGGTTTATTATAATTATCAGCGTCTGAATTATACAGTAGTATTTAAATAAAATTAATATATTTTTTAATAGATCCAGAAAAAAATGAATAAATGTTGATTTTTCTATTGGAACAGAAAACAGAAAGTCAAATGACCGGAAATTAACTGTTTACTGAAATGCGCCGCTACACGAGCGCCACTACTACCTGTGACCAAATTAAGAACTATATAACTACGCATTTTGCCCTCGTTCCGTTGCAGTCGTCGTCCGAATCCGAAATCAATACTGCGTATTCGAATTTGTTACGTCGTCTTTATGCAGCAATGCTATGAAAGAATTCCATTTTACATGGCGTATAGTAGTCGCACATAGTGAATCGTTCATTTAAATGTAAGATTGGTAACACTTAATAATTATAATAATTATTATTTACTTGCTAGGCCATTATTATGAATGCGTGTCCCCTATTTGTACATAAAAGTGCTTGATCAGCTAAGAAATAATTTGCCACACGTGCATTATTATACACAATGTTTATGAGCATTTGTTTATTTTACCATTCATGTTCGTAAATTCAGTAGTTATCGGTTATCCTTGTAAATTGTGTTAGTTTTATATTTATTTGACATAATCAAAATGGCGGACAGACTTGATAGCGACCATAAATTTTATTGTGCAAATTTCACAACTTGATGTACCTAATTAATTTTCTTTATAATTTAAATTAATTGCATGAAGCGTTTTACATTTCTCACAGTTTCGATCCAAAATTTTGAAATTGTTTTTTTTTATATTTATTTCTTTTAAGTACTAATTATTTGGGTGTTGGTAATTTTTTAGGCAATTATTTAACTTAAAGCTTGAGTATAGAATATCTGAAAATTAAGGCCTTTTATCTCATTTTTTAATAATCACTAATTTACATTAATAGGAACAGCGCATTCATAAAAAGCATTATACTCCTAAATGATGTAGGTAGTTAGGTACTTAGTATATTTGACTACATCTGTGAGTCACTATACGCCATTAGCCAGTACATATAAATAGAACGCATATTTTGTGTTAGTGTGAGTGAGCGTCGTACTCTTCGTGACCTCGAAAAAGGAAGGACAGACTATCTTGCCTTGCCGTTCTAGCAGGCTGACGTCATTCTATCAATTCGTGGCGAGAGCGCAACGCGCAGAAAGACATTGTGAAATGTGAACGGCCACCTACTGTTTGTATTACCTGGCCGTGTCTACTAATTTACTTGAAAGTAGTGGCTATGAACAGTTGCTGTACTGACTTCTGCCATTCATGTTGAATTTACAACTACGCAACACTTGATAGTAGTGATACCTGGACAAATCAGTCTCAATGCTAATTGTATCGACGAATATTAGGTATAGTATTTATGGCAAAAACAAGCAATCTATTGCGACATGGACAATTGTAATATTGTCTTTATTTAAATTATGTTACGAATTCTAACATTAACTTTTAATTTTGTTCAAATTTACTCAGGCTGTTCAAAAATAGGACGTCGGTCCGTAAATTCAGTACAGATTACGTTATCGTATGTGTTAGTTAAAATCCAAAAAGATTAGACTTGTGTGCGTCGGTGCTTCAATGTAGTGGTATTTTTTAAATTATGTGATTCTTTTATGGTTTTCAGCCTGTTTGTTTTTATTTTGTAATTATTAAATTGATCAGTAAGTTAAGTATTAATTTTCTGACCAAATGATTAAAATAAGTAATGTATTGTTCTTTTTGAATGTCTTCTTAAATTAGCAGGATTATACTACTCAAACATGGCGGCGGAATAGCAAATGCGACGTTGCCAAGTTCACTTTACTGACGCGCCACTCGAAGTCATCTATTGATAATTTTTATACAGATATGTCATTTATATTTTATACATTCGATTTTAAAAATAAGAGTATATTCCAAGTCTTGTATAAATTGCGCTGATTTTCTTTTTTCAACGAGGCTAAATTGGTTGACTAAAAATTTTAATGACCTTTGACATTGATTCTTGAAGTATGTGAATTGATTGACATCATACGACAATTTAATATTAATAATATTATCATTATTTACATCGTATACAAAATTACTCTGACTGCTTGAAATTTAATTACAAATGGCAGTAAATACCTTTACTTCTTTTGAACGTTTTAAATATATGCTATATAGATATTATACAAAATAGGATACTATTTTATGCAAGCTTTTAATATTAAAGGTTATCTATAAACTTTGCCTACATATGAAATAACAACATATTAATCTTAAATAGTATTTAGATATCTCACGCTTATCGCATTCATTATGGTATCAGTAACTTAATGTTAAGAGTCATTTATAGATAAGGATAGTATTATATTTTATTTGTCAAGTTAAAAGTTTATATGGGTGAAGCTAAATTAACATATAATTGTGCTAGGGGTAATATTAAAAATACTAGAAGATTATAAATATACTTACCTATTCTTTTCCCGAAAAATATAATATTATCAGTCAAAAGATCAGACACATACCCTCAGAAAAAGACATCAAAAACCGACAAACTTTATCATTTAAATGTGTTTGACTCAGTAGATACACAATATATTGTAATGTATTAAGGGGTAATATTAGGAACGTTTTTAACAAAAAATCTAACAATAGGAGGTAGTTACTTTTTAATAATCTTTTTTCATTCTCAATTTCAGGGAGACATTCACGATGACCGAAACTGTAACCAACACGGAAGATTTGGAGGATGGAGAGATCGAAAGTGAAGGTGAAGAAACTCCTGAAGTCTCCAATGAAGCAAAGAAAGAACCGGAGCCGGCAGTTGAAGAAAAAGTCGCTCCCGAAAAATGTGAAACGGAAAGTTTCTACTACTCGAAATCAGGTAAGAAAAAGAAGATTAAGTCTAAATCAAAAGGAGATCAAAAGACAAAAGAGAAAAGTAAGAGAGGGCGAAAACATTCAAATCCCATGGAGGATGATTTTGCTGGTAATATTGAAAAGGCCATTAGAAAAGCTATGAATAAAAATGATGACTGTGAATCTCAAGTTGAAGACGATATTGAAGAGCGCCGAAAACATAAAAAGAGGAAGAAATATGATAAAGATGGTCCAAATAAGAAGCGTAAAAAGCAAGAATATTCTGATGAAATGGATGAAACGGAAATGATGTGCGTTAGAGGAGCATCGCCTGTTCAAAGACAGTCACCTGATGGAACGTATGCTGATGACGATAGAGATTCCTATGCGTCGGATAGCAGTCATGATTCTAGAGGAAATCAACATCATCGTCGACGGCCACCGCAGCGCGAACGGAATAAAAATAAAAATGATAGGCGAAGATCAGCACACCCTATGCAAGATCCTGATGGCGTCTGTTTATTTTATATGCAAGGTAAATGTCATAAAGGAGACGATTGTGTTTATTCACATGATGCACAACCTCCTAGGAAAATGGAGTTATGCAAATTTTATTTGATGGATTGTTGTGCGAAAAGGGATAAATGTCTTTATATGCATGCAGATTTTCCTTGTAAATATTATCATACGGGACTTCCATGTATTTATAAGGACGAATGTAAGTTTGCGCATGGAAAACCGCTGAACGAAGGTCTGAAGAATATTCTTTTAAAACACATTGAATCGGCTCCGAAAGAGATTTTAGGTGATTTTCCAAGACTAAATAGAGAAGGTGCTTTAAAAATGATTCAAACAACACAAATGAAGTTAATGCAACAATATTCAGAAAATAACGACAATCAAAACCGTAATATACCGTCTCTCTTTGAACTTAATATTCCAAATCCACAGGGAAATCAAGATAACTTTCAAATGAATCAGTTTAATAATGATCGACAGAACAAAATATCTCCGAAAATACGTCAGTCCAGGTGGCAAAATGAGCTCAACCAAAGTTATAATAACAGCATGTCTCCTAATAGTAACACTGGTAATACAAATGTTTTGAGCATTAAAAATTTAACGGGGGTGTTAACTCCTCGACAAATAACGGATCTTACAAAAATGGGTATCGATAATCTAGATCAATTGGGACAACTGACTGTATTGCAGTTGAATAGTATTGGAATATCCTTGAAGCAGATTACAGAGATACAACTTAATACTATGAGTATACAAAAATTAGGTTTAATAAATAATGAACAGCAGCCTCAACAATTACTTGGTTCAACTGGTACGCAAGATCTAGATTTACGAGTACCACCTATAGTGCCAGTTACCAGTAGCTTACCAGTATCATCTGAATTATCCGGACAAGATGTTGATATGCGGTTTCAACCTGCAGTTGCACTTAATACAAATGAGGATTCAATTTTAAACAAAGATGTTATAAAAGAAGCGCAGCCTTCCCGAGATACAATTGATATCGATCAGTATACTAAAGATGCTTTAAAATTCGCATCCAAAGACAAGGAGAATATTGATATATCCAATGAATCATATGAAATCGAACCTTCAGCTATTACAAATGAAACTAAAGACGTTGATCACAGAGTTCTTCCATATGCTGGAGATGATCAAAGAATGCAGAATTCTATTACGGAGAAAAAGATTCAAATTGAAACTGATACCGATATTCGGTTTCTTCAACCTGAACCACTATTTAAAAACCCTGACAAGAGAAATAGGCGGTCTACTACTGATGATGAAGATAATAACTTATTAATTGATGAAAAATGGTACTCCAGTGATGAAGAAAAAGGAATAAAAAAGAAGTCGCCAGGATCATCTCCTAGACCTACATTGATGTCTCCACCACAAGTCCCAGCCCCGCACGTAATCGAACCTTCTGCTGTTTTAAGTAGATTAGGTGATCTTTCTAAGATAGATATAAGTGAATAAGTGACAAAGTTATTGAATACTATGAAAAATAACTTACACGATAATAAATCGAACAATACAGAATCTGCTGAAAGTAACAAATTAAGAGATCCACGTTCCAGGAGATCTCCAGTTAGAACCAACGAACCTAGTAAGCCTGTAAAGAAGCCACCTCGTGTATCAATTTATGACTGTGTTGATGGCGAACCTACAGATGGGCGTCGCAGGACAGACGTTGATTTACGTCAAACAGACTATAAACTTCCAGCGTTTGGGGACACTGATTTAAGACAAAGTAGCAGTGGAGATATTGATTTTCGCTTAGGGCTACCTTTTAAACCCATAGCAAATTACACACCAGCCTCTGAAATTAACGGGTCTATAAATAGTCATCCTCCGATAGCCTATAAACTTGTACCTATACATATACCGCGCCCAGATTACACAGATATTAGAAATAGTACCGCAAAGTCACAAGCTATAGTAGATCCTAGATTACGAAAAGTATTCCGTTTATCCGTAGATGAATCCAATAGTGATAGTGAAAAATCAACGAAAAATGTTACCTCAACTCCTCGAGTAGATCCTCGTAGAAAACCCACTACCATTGAAGGTCTCAATCAAGAACAAAAATCAAATTCCTTAGACTTACAAACAATATTGCAAAACTCCAATTGGTACAAGGAATTAAGTTCCACGCAAAAAATATTTGTTAACCAACATCTAGCTCCTGTAACACAATTGATCAAACAGTATCAACAGGACAAAACTCCTGGTAAAATGTTTGATTTAGCATCCATACAAAGTAACTCTGTTTTGTGCAGTATATTTACAAATTTAGGTATCACGCTAAGTGAAACCGGTGAGTATACATACCTTCCCAAACCTAAGGAGGCATTATTGAAGACACCTGTTAACTTAAGCCAAAGTGCAAACCCTTTTGGTATTAATAGTAATATGGGTGGACCACAAGGAACCATGGAACCTAATATGAATATGATGAATATGCCTTCTATTGGGATGGCGGGTATGCCTAACATGAACGTGAGTCACATGCATGGTTTTAATCAGGCCTTACCGGATCATAGGGGTGGTCCAGCGCCTGGATTACTTGGTATCGCTCCTAATATGCCACATAATTTTAACAATAAATTTGGGAGCCCTGGTCCTAATAATTTTGGTAATATGGGATTCAACGGTCCTCCGCCGGGAAACGATTTCAATTATATGGACGGAGAACAAAACTTTCAGCGATATTCAAATAGGGGTGGTCCTCGAGGTCGCGGTAATGATCGTTGGAATCGAGGCGGTTCAGGAAGAGGACATAGAGATAGAAAGAATTTTAGTGATAGGAGTAATTGGAAAAATGACAACAGACATTAACTTATTCGTAGAACTTTGTTGAAATAGGTTAAAATGTTAGTATTATATTGTTAGAAATCTAAACCCTTCCACATAACACGAAATGTGATCAAGGTGATAAATAGAAATAACGACAGACTTGCATAGTGACCGTTCTTTACAGTTTATATTGATCTATTGTAGGATAATAAGAAAATGCTTTATTTGTACAAGTTATGATGTAAATATTTTTAACTGTAAATTTACTGTGGATAGTTTCATAACCTGTCATATTATAGCAATTATGTTTAATTTAAATAATGAATGAATTTCGTTCATTTTAAAAGTACTCATTATACGGGCCAAATGTTTTAAGACTGAGTGCAGTTATGTGATTGAGTTATTACGCATAATAATATTGTATTTTTTCACTAAATGTTTATGTTAAAAACTATGAGCCACGTAATTTTTTTTTAATCATTTTGGGACATATCTTTTAAATAAAATCGGCCATTTAATAACCGCTGAGTAAATAAATAATTTTACCCGGAAATTTACTTGCTGTAAATTTACTTGTTTTATTGCGTAATAAAGACATGTTGTAAGAACAGAACAATATTGTATTATAAAGAAACATTTTTTATTATAAGCCGTTGCTGTGACAATAAATGAAAGTAACTTCCAACTAGATAGCGATTCGCCCTTGATGTTATTGTTATGTTAGTTACACGTATTTATAACCAATTTTAACCACTGTTATAAGATATAAACTATATTGAACTAATTTATATTCAGTTATAATAATCTCAAATTAAATTAATAACGAAATAGGGTAAATCGTGTGGCTCAAAGATTTTAACATTGTAGTGTGATTATCAATAAATTTTTGGGTTGTTCGCAAATTTGTATGTTCTTATAAAAGGTAGAGACACATGCATTTTAAATTCAATGATTGAAATATATCTTTTTATTACAACAAGCTACGCAGCGAATTTAGCGAGCGAGGTAGCTCGGAAAGTGAAACTGCTGATCATGAAAATTAGTACCTTGTATTGGTATTATTATACAGTGGTATTACTGTAACCAATTTCAGAATCTTATTCTATAGACGATTGTTAACGCGAAGCGATAAAAAATAGTTGACACCTACATATTTCTCCAAAGTAGGTACACTCTATTCTTGACCAAAAAAGCAAAGTAAATCTGCTCGAGGAATAATTTACTAATATTTTGGTACTCATTTTCATTATTTGTCAAATTTGTATTTTGAAAATAATCAAGGAAACCAGATTTTTTGGAGATTGTTGAACATATCTCACGAATAATTGAGCAATAATATATCGGTAGCTGTTAGGATTCTTTTGTAAATGTAATGTCAGTGAATCATTTAGTCGGTAGGTACCAGTCTACATTATTATGAATACATAAAGAGCAATATAATAATTCATATGAATTGATTTATATTCGTTTTATAAGTTATTGTTTCTAAGTTTTTTTGTGATAAGGAATAAACAAATGCTGGACTGTAATTACTGTAGAATAAAATGTTTATACAAAACTAATTGATTACGAACGTTTTATTATAGCATTTATAGAACAAATGTAAAGAATCCATTAATATATTATATATTTTTTAATTCGTTCATTTTAAGATTCATTATCTTGTAAACAGATCACAAGATAAAATGCTACAAGAGGATGATCACTGAGTAAATGAATGAATGTTTTTCAGGCTTAATGCTCAAGATTACTACTTACTACAGGTAAATAAGCTGCATTACTCTTTCAAGGTAGGTACAGTTGGGACCGGACGAGTTTTCTGGAATCATTTTCACTATGTAGGTACTTACTTACTGAGATTTACATGTATGGTGTGTTTTGTCGCCATCACAATATAGGAATGACATTAAGTACATTGTGGTCGCCATACTTCAAAATTACGAAAAGTTGAACAAGATTCTAGTAATTTCTTCTTTGCGTTATCGTTACGTAATGTGGAAATAGTGTCTTGGTGACTGCCCGATTTTGAGATAATCGTTTTTAATTTTGAGCCGATTTAATCTAATACGCTTCCGAATTTAGTGATTTTATACCACTGATATTATTTGCCGAAGCGAAGCAAAATGGGCCGAGTTCAATATAAATAAAGATAATTATATTTTAATGTTAAACGTCTTTATTAAGTGCTTGCAAAACTGAAGAAATGAAATTCGTAAAATCAGTTTTTAGTCTGTTACTTTCAGATTTTAAGTTTACTGCGACTTGTGATACTTTTGAGAATGTTGGAGCTGAAACAATGATATCAGGCTATTTTAATACAGAAGTCATAACATAACAAATTAATACGTATATTTTCATGTAGGTATGCACTGATTATAAGGTGACAAGATTAGATAGTGATATATTGATGACAACACAACATAAAAAATACCTACATAATTTAAGCGAATCGATATCCTCTTGATTATCTTCGGTGTTATAAAAAACAACGCATTGCTTTGGAGATAATTTGGTTTGAGACACGAAGTAATTGAACAACAATTCTAATTCTCTTGCTGCATTATTCGCGGTATTTGGAGAGCACACCAGTATTACACCTTGGACGCCAAGCCGTAGAGATGGCCAACATGATTCAAATCTGAAATTAAATTAACTAAAGTATGACTAATAACATGTTTCTTAAAGAAGATTAATGAGGGCGCTGTACTGTAACAATTTAGCGATGATCTTGCCACTTGAGATATCTCTGATTCCACGCTCCGGAAAAATCAATTAAGTAGTAGGTACCTAGTCTCGACTAGCCAGTCATTCAGTAAAAATGTTCGTAACATAGCCAATATTATCACACAATTGTGGTCCTTTTAAACTGTTGACTCATTTGGTTTATAGACGATAATATTAAATTCTTAGTGGATATACAAACTTTCATCTAACCTCATATTTTAAGGTAAAAAATAGTGTATAAGGACAGTGGAAGGAAAATACAACTTTTTTCTATACATCAGTATTTACAATGGATTACGCATATAAAGAAATATTATTGTTCTTAGTACTTATTCATTTGAAATGGCATCTTTGGCATTGATGACGAGTGGGGTGGAGTGACATAGTGTGTGGATTTTAATGTCGTTCCGCTATGTTTATTTTTTAAACTTTGGAATAATTGAATTTGGATCACAACTACTGATTCGACTGTTAAATGCTCTCAAAATCTTTACGTCACGTAATTTGTTGAACAACGTGATAAGTACTAAATTCAGAGAGACAAAAGTGGAGTTAAATATTTTCTGCACACAGCTGTTTAAAAAGCCTGACTTACTTTCTAATTTCTAAACTGTATAGATATGTTCATAGGCGATAACTATGTTTAATAGAAGATTTGTCATACTTATGATCGCCGCTGCAATCCCATAATTCGACATCAGTTTTAATAGTTTTTCCATTGATATTTAAATTTGAAAGCTCAAACTCCACAATTCTTACACCTTGCGTAGGTTTGGTAGGACCAGCTTCTTCAATATTCATGCATTCTGAGATAAAATTTGCTATTAATGTTTTCCCACACTGAAAGCATACATATTTATTTAATGATTGTTTAAATACAGCACGAAGTGGTTATTGTGTTAGGAAACCGAGCTCAATAATGGTTTACCAGGGCTTGTGAAGAAGCAAGCGACACAATCAACTTAATCAATCCAGATTAATCAATAGGTGCACTGTGTTGATAAACATAATTAGCGGGTTTTAAATCTGTTGTCAGTTAATTGAATGAAAGTTTAAATATAAAAAAGATTCGACGATGTCCATTGTGATTCACTCCATCAATCCGAAGACCACACAGACAAAACAGATATGGAAGCAATTATCTATTCATCATTCTGTGATTAAAGCCGCTACATACGCCAAAAGGGCTAACGAAAGGTAATTTAGAGGTACCCAGTCGCTCATAAATAATACCATAAAATAAATATCTTAGGTTGGTACTAGAACTTCATAATTTGCCTAAAATTGTTTTGTCCCTAGACTAAAAATTAATATAGGTAGGTACTAAAATTAAATGAAATAACTTTATTCGAAGTACTTAGGTTTTTACAAACACTTTTTGAACGTCAAACTACGCCATTGCTTCAACAAATCCTTACGAACTTTTTCTTGCTCTAGGAATACTTATAACATAACATGAGTTTTAAATTGACAGTATGGCATTTCTACAAAACATGTGGAATTTTATTATGGATTTTAACACAGCTACCCATAAACGAGTCTCTAGAAGTACTTCATTCAGTTTTAATAAGTTAATTCTGCAGTTTACGTCTACAATTGACGTTTTTTCCTCCGTTCTGCAGTGATGTTGTAATGT
>DWKA01001540.1:0-12215 GCA_018249155.1 Panoquina ocola ocola | reverse complement strand
ATTGGTTTGTTTGTTTAAGCATAATTAAAGCCAGCCCGCAGTTAGTTTGGTAACATTTGTATTAAATTGCCATTGATATTATGTTCAGGAATGCTTTCAAACATAGTTGACCAGTGGCCGGCTGATCCAGCTATGGCCAGAGCTGAATAACTCGTGATAAAAGTTATTGGTTTGCGAATAACTTTAATTCTATAGAGAACATGCTTGTTTCAAAATTTGCGGTTACCTTTGAATTGTAAGCAGTTAAATGTTGGACTTCTAATTTGGGAACTTAACAATGGAACCCGAAATTATTTCAACCGAATTTAGCGTTTGGACGATTCGAATGAGTTAGGATTTCAGTTCACTTCACGGGTTTCTCTAGTAAATTCTTTTGCTGTGTTTGAAACACAGGTGGTTTGGAACATCAGTCAAATATTACACAAAATATTAAAGTATAGTAGTTTCCGCCCACGCTTTGCCCGCGTGGAATTTGACCGATCCCGCGGGATTTCCGGATGAAAAACTATCCTACGTATTAATCCAAGTTACCTATAATACCACCACAGTAATGTGTGTGCCAAATTTCATGAAAATCGATTCGGCAATTTTTACGTGAAGAAATAACAAACAAACATAAAAAAATCGCATTTATAATATTAGTAGGATTCAAAATAATTAATATTTTTAATTGAATTTGACGCATACGTACCAAAATAATTTTATTTTAAAATCAAAATTGTATTGTTAGCTTTTGATTTTTTATACACATTTTAAACGCTCTGACTTTTCTTTATAAAACCAAAACCTACATTCACATGTATCCTCCTATTATCCTATAACCTACAGTTTTATTATATCTCAATCAGTAACATTATTGTCAATCCAAAGTGTTATTTCAAAAGTTTATAGCTTATTATCACGGGTTGGTTTCCACGTCTACATTCGATCAAAGGGCTTATTAGATGAAATAACTGTCCTTGAAAGTTTCGCTTTGAAGTCCCGCAGCTATTACAATCACTATCGTCGAGCACAACACAATCCCGCCACTGTATACACAAACTGAGTGGCTTAGCAACTCGAGACAAGAAATAAGTTGTCAAAGTGTCGAGATAAAGTTCCCCTGCTAACAGTTAGGTAAATCGTTGGTTTCACAACTCAATATTGCCGCGTCTTAACTGAAATAATATCCCCGCGACAGATATTGGGGCGCTTCGTGGGTTTAAACGTAAAATGCAGATCGCGGTTTTCCGAGCTCCGGCTTTCAGTCCATGTCCGCGACGTTGTTGTATTAGATTAGATGATATATGAGAATTTAAAATGTTGCTATACCTAATGGGGCAATTTGCCGCTTAGTCCAATTGGATGCGTAGTCCAATTTGCCGATTGGTCAGATAGATGTAGGTTAGATAATTACAATTGTATGGTCTTCTGACGAGTTATTTTGCGACGAACTAATGATGTGCAAGATCGTAAAATAACAAACTAACTGTAGAGTTTATAATACAGACCAATAATTTTAGTTCTGTGTGGATTCATGAACTTTAATAAATTATTTAGGTAAAGCTATAATATCACTGTGCATAATTCTATACGAATATACCACTTCACAGACAGTGGTATTATATAGGTGCTAAAATAAACGATAAATTTTGATATTCTATTGGGTAACTAAATCGCTACATCTACAGCTCAATATTGCCGAGTCTAGTCTGAAATAATATCTCCGGGTTTTGGAACGATTTTGGAACGGCTCAGCTGGTACCCTGTGTATGCAAACACATTACCAGATCCGAATTTAACGTAAATGCCTTTTATTAAGCCTATACCTATTGACCAGTACGAGTATTGGTTAGCTATTATTTAACCGTTAATTAAGTTCTAAATTCAGTATTAGGTATAATGTCAACATAAAATGCATTTACAATGAACGCTGTGTATTGTGGTTAACAATCGTGTGGATACTTTTTGGTCGTATTTTAATTTCAGAGAAAATTATGAGTTTACCTATCTCTTATCATGTAATAAAACACTTATCTCATTATAAATCACGTTAACAAAATAATTAGTTTAGTAAATACGACGCGGCGCTTAGTAGGTACATTTTTATTTCAAATCGTTTTATATTATACTGTTTTATTGTCGATGTGAATAAATATTTTTTACGCTATACATTTTTAATGGATTGTCACTTTAGAGAACAAATTTTATGATAGTAGATACTCGTATCATAAATTGCGTTATCAACTGAAACGGTATTGGTATAAAGGTAATATTCAGTACTGTTTTTAGGTTTTAAATCTTCCCTTGTCCATTGGAGCAGGAAAGTTTTTAGGTCGACACCTTATCGTAACCGTAAATCAAGTGGACAACGGCATAGCTGAGATGTACCACGGCCGGCTGGAAGTGATAACAGTTCAGAAGTTGGCATCGTAAACAACAATATTAAGAGACCGTACCTTTCCGAAAAGCTATATACTCTTGGTGTGTTGGGGACTTTAAGTATTTTTGTTTGTATTCCTCTGTATATAATGTTATAATTATAAAAGTTTAAAGGTCATTTCGTTCATTTCATTCAATTATTAAAACTGAATACTATTTGATGAACTCTATAGTTGCACGAGTCCATCCAGTCAGCTTTCATCAGAAAGGAATTTTATAAAAATTAGACCAAGTATAAGTATACCTTAAAAAATATTCTAAACGGTAAATGAATTTCAAAATTAAGAGGTAACAAAGATAAAAAACAAATTGATAACCTTTTTGTTTTCTAGGACCAATAAAAATAGATGCCCTATTTTTAAAATTAAATAAGTAATTTAAATTATGTTGTCCAATTGTATCGAGACTTGTTTAAACAGCCGTAATAATATAATAAATGTAGAATAAACGTAAGTGACTATGATATCCTAAAAACTGTATGAAGTAAAATCAGTGCCGCGGTCTTTTAAATAAACGTGCACAGTATTTTGGAACCGTGACAACACCCGCAATGTATTGTGATAATTTTTACACCACGCTTTAATAAATAATAAAAATATTTTTATTTCACACTGAACGTTATGACCGTAGTTTAAATTTATTTCGGTCTGTTACTTACGCTTTATTGTAGTTAAAGTCCTAGTTTTATTAACATTCAATTCAATATGCATAATACATTTAATTCGATATGGAATTATTTCGTTGATGTTATTTAAATAAAATGAAATCGTACTAGTAATATTTTAAGGACCATGATGCAATGATAGAATAACTATGCATTATAAACTTGTGAGTATTACAAACATGTTTTATATTAAATATTTTTGATTCAATAAATTATTTTATATGATGCGTCAAAATTTTAAATTTACTGCAAAAATAAAATCGAGATTGCAGAGGCAGAAAACTTTGAGTGAAATCGTAATTCGGCCATTTTGAATGGTGGAGTTCGTGAGCAGTGAGCACGCACTTCCTAGTTCCTACAGTTCCTAGACGAAGGTGCTTTCACAAAGTTAGAGGGTTTGCGTCCGTAATTGAAAGCGATCACATGCGCAACGCTCCAAATTTAGTAGTACTACTTAAGCCTTATAAAGTTAAAGTATTTTCCCGAATGAAGTTCAGACTTAATTTTTCATGACAAAGACCCGTTAATAGTTTAACTTGCTGCGACGCTCCCCAACTACAGCTTATGTAAGCAAAGTAAATCAATATTGAAAGTCAATGAATCAAGAGTAATATATTCGGGTACATAATAAATGTGCGCTACCTGAAGGCAATATCTGAAAAATTTGCCTGTTCGATATTGCTTACAAGGAAGTTTCCTTTCTCCCCAAAATTTAATGCGTCGCTCGCATTTTTATAAAAAGAAGTAGGTAAGTGAAATAATTTGCGGTCCGTACTTTATTTCCTTTTATTTATTTTAATGGTAGGTCGCCTTTCTTTGTATTTCCTTTAAGCCAACATATAAAGCGAGGATTTTCGAGAAACACGTGTTAAATTTACATATTCTTATCCTCATAGATGCCGAAATTTTTATCAATTCCCGAGAGAAAAATTGGCTTTGTTTTGATTGCGTAACAGAAAATTACGTTTTCAATTAATTAAGGTACAATTCTCAGCTACAACAACATTTCGTTTAGACTAATTTCGTGCAAAAACAGTATTATTCCTAATTTCATAGGCGTTAAATGTTAAAACGTGACTCTGGGTAAATTATTTTACTCGTAAAAACAAAACCCTTTATCATAATTTTATGGGCGAAGTTTGTAAACTTAAGACGCCCATTTCCTGTTAGGGGATTAAGCAGATGATATGATTTAACAGTTGTGAAATTTTTCAATTTACTTTAATTTAAACGGTTTAGAAGTGTTTCTGACACCAATTCGAACTGGAGCAGAAGGATAGCGTAGGTATTATTGGTCTGGTCTTCAACTTGTATGTTTATTCAGATAGTAATTGTACGTATAATTAAGGTTCATTCAAACATATTATCTATAATGGTCTAGCTTAGGGTGTGGCACTTCAAAAATGTATAATCCTAATGAGCATTTAAGAAAGTTTTTAATCGTTTTTTGTATTCTATCTTTATTGTACTTGCCATTGTCCTAACTATTTAGATCCCGAAACGCTAATTAGAAAATCCATCAACCATTCAATTTGTACCGTACAAAGTTGGAAGTAATAAATAAATAAATAAAAAGTTACTCCCGTACAAATATAGGGATAACGCTAGGTTTCTGATATATACCGCTTGAATGGAAGTTTATATCATCGCGGGGGCTTACACCGGCTTTCAGAAAGCGTCTCCATTCACGCCCGTTTCATTCGTTTCGCTTTCCACTAAAAATCTAAAATCAATAAAGGATCACGGTATAAATGCAAAGATTACTGGGTTCGCTTTGGCGTAGCATGAAAAATGTACGTCGCATTACACGAGCCGTCCGAAATAAAACCGCGTATCACTATGAGAGTGTAAGTAGCACCATAAAGGCGGATCCTTTGCCCGGATCGCTTCGGCAAACACCTACAGAGGAATGGAGTGGTGTTAAATGAGAGGGATTGAGAACGCCCCCCCGCCCCGCAGTCTGCCATCGCGGCGACGTCATATCTTAACAGATGCGCAAAGTATTTAATTTATACGAGAGCACGAATCATTTAGCACTTGAAATTTTGAATATCTACGCCTTATTAAACCAACGACATTTCTGTTTGGAATCAGTGTTTGAATTACTTCACACGACGCAGTTTATGTTAATATAATTTATTCTCATTTCACAGGTATTCTTGATTTCAAAATTTAGTTCCGTTCGTCCATTCCTTTTGTACTAATGTATCAAAATTTAAAGCATTCAAGTAATTTCAACAAAACCGGAATTTCTCATTCATTAAACCTACTGATTTGTCTTACAAATTCCAAATTTAAAACCTGCTTACATCATCATACTGCCTTGTTAAGGGTTAAGCGATAATTGCGTAAGATATTGAAAGTACCAACACGATCCCCTAATCAAACCGCCCCCCAGGCTGCAATACAACTGTGCAATCAGTCAGAATGATGTGCCGACGGCGCGTAGTTATTGCGTTAACAAGCCGCGTAGGGCCGCTTTAATGAAGTTCTAGGCTTTATTTTGAGTCTAATTAGGGTTCCGCAAAGCTGGCGGAGAAACGAAACTGCGTTTCTATCTGTAATATCAACTTTGTCTTATTGGGCGGGAAAATATTTGGTAAGCGACTTATTACTTGCGGCTCTTCTCGGCTTCGTTGAAATAAGGTATATTTAAAAGAAAATACATTCCAAAAAAATAATACCATTACTACGCTCCGTTGCATTGTGTAAAGAGTAACAAATAGAAACAAACAGAATTAATAAAATATGTAGTGTAGAACCATATTCACTTTGGCTCCATTCGTCATTAACGGTTATTTATTACAAATTTATTATAAGTATAGATTATGTATTATAGTTAAGTGATAATTACACATAATTAATTAGTGATAATAATAATATAGAGAGACACAGACACAGTTTACATATAAATACCTATATTGTGCTAGAGACTTGCTTTCATTTCGTGTAAAGAAAATAATTGTTAAAATAACACTATCGTTATTACACTAGGTGTTTGGATATTAGCAGAAACTATTAAAATTAAAATAATGGCTAGTCATCATTAAATCCTGCAGGCTCTTGAAGGTTAGGTCGGCGAAATACATAAGATAATACCTCTATAAGATATATTTTTGGTTAAAGTAAAAGAAACTAGATAGAAAAACTTGAACGATACATTTAATTAAATTTTGAATGGACATTGGGATGTACTAGCTTTAATAAGGTAAAAGTTACCTCTTGCGCTAATGCAGCTTAATACTTTATCGAATTAAAACTTGTCGTACAAAAAATTGTAAAAAGAGTATATTTTGAAAGTTAGTAAATTTTGTACGCGGTAGCGTTCATTACTAGTTCGATAATCGGTCGGAAGTGTGCGATGCATAATCAAGTAGTCGAGTCTGTGGGACTGAGGACGGGGAGTAGGGGGGAAAGAGGGGAAAGAGGGGGTTTGCGAGGGGTTAGTCGTAAAACTATTACGGCAACGTTCTAGCGGTGCACTACATCGGCTTCATTAATCGGCCATCCTATGAAGCTATCCACGGTTATTATGATATGACGGTAGGCCGACGCAACCCGACCAGGCCGTGGCCGGACGTTCACGAATCTTCTTGGCACAGCTCTCAGAGAGGAAACTACTTACATACGGCATGGGTTCTGACTATCTTTACTGCGTTTTAAAGAACATATTTTAAGGAATACGTGCGATACTTCCAAGTTTTAGCGCGTTTAAAATCTGCTTCAGCGTTTCAAAAGTTTTTAACTCGATAAAGCCGCTTTTATTGGTACTAGTTGCTGTAGTTTTAGGCTACCGAGGTCTGCAGAGATTTCGGATTCGTAAAGTGGAAACATTTAAAACTTAAATATTACACGATAAAAAACTGTTTTGTAATTGTTGAATTTTAAAAATTTCAAATAATAGGTATTATAAAGTGTATTTATTGCAAATTAAAATGTTATAAATTTTAATAACAAGAAGTGCATTGATAAAATACGTTAAAAATAAGTAAAATTATCGTGGTGTCTGAATAAAAAATAAATTTCATTAAATTCCTGAGAGCTTCAACTATTTATTACGATATCAATGATAACGTCGATATAATCAAACGTTTATAGTAAATAAAAAAAAAATATAATAATATATAAAATTACAACTTATACCTACGTCACAGACCCAAAATATACTCTTTTAATGTAACAAAATAGTAACTGAGCAGTTTGCCATTCAGAACTTTTGTAGTTTTGAACCAGCCCTGAAAATAGTAGGTCGTGCTCGTCATAAAAATGCTTTATCGTCAAAATTAAATCAACGTTTAAAATTTTAACTTTGTATTTGTCGACTTTATTGAGTACTAGTTTCCATGATAAAATTATGCGGCTCCACCCGAATTGGATGTCGGAACACAATAAAAAGTATCTTAAGAGTATTTGTTATTTGGGTTTTAACATTCTAACGCCATCTTTTAACAACATCCGGAACTAAATATCTGGCAACTAACAAAACATCGATCTTTCCCATGGAAATGAGATATTTTACTGCAGTAAAAAGTAGTCTACCTCACTCTTCACCCTCCCAACTATCTCATCACAAACCATATCATATAATAGCTACGTTGCGACGTAAAACAGGAACAAACACACTTTCACATTTATTTATTAGTATGGAAGTATGGCTTTCATGGAAGCATATTTTAATCGTAATACGTATAACTTTATTTTAAATACTATGTAATATGAATTTTAGGAATTTGAACATTCAATGTGGCGAATATTTAATTCATTTTACTGTGCTATTCACTTCCAAGTCATTGTGCTGTTTCTAGGGAGAATTCAAGCTTCAACGGATCCTTTCCTAAGATAATTTAAACAAATATTCAATATTTCCTTACAAATATTGAATATGAAGGTAACATTCTGTAGATGGAATAGCAATCTTCATGAGTGCTAAAGTTGCTGGAGCGATCAGTGAACGGCGAACTAACAATAGCTACTGATCTGCGTCCATCACTACACTTTATCGAATTGAACTTTATCTGACATAACTAGACGTTTAGAACTTAAAATAATAACCTTTGATGAATGTACTTAGTATTAGAAATATAAAGTGTGTTTATTTGTCCTTCGGTTACCGCACAACCGAGCGATGCTATGGCATGATTTCTTGAATGAATGAATGAATACTTGAAAGGTTTTTCCCAAGGAAGTTATAATTTAGATTAGAATGCGCACGGGGAGCGAAAAAAAGATCCGAATGAGATAGTCAACGGAGAGGAAGAGAAGTGAGAAAAATTCTATGCTGGCAAGCGTGTTAGAAAGGGATGGCACTCTCCACTGGGTTATTTCATTGGACCGAATTTTGAATCTGCTCACTATCAAATGGTTTTGAATCTTATTGCAACGACTAAGAATTCAATTTGGAACGTATAAATTTCGTCCGTGCGAATTCCAATCTAATTATAACTTCCTTGCACGGTACCCATGACATGACATAGTGCAGAAATCCCTGTGCAGAAGTATGAGTGTGTACCTAAGCGTTATAAGAATTACCTATTATCCTACGATTTGACCATAAGTAGCTTGATAGTTTTTTTAATTGATAGTAAATTGTTGTAATGTGTTTATAGGGCTGGACCCAGCGCAGCCTTGCTTCCGAACGGAAAGCAACGTTGAGAAATTGGACGCCACCGATGCGGACTTTGTCGACGTCATCCACACCAATGGCCGCCTTTTTAAGAGGATTGGCTTCGGGCTGCCCGAACCTATTGGTAACTTACGTTTCTTGTTTCTTTTTTTAAAGCTTCTATTTCACTGGAATGTTTGTTAGGTTAGGTTAGGTTAGTGTAGGTATGAAGGTTTGTTAAGTAGTTTATTTGTTTGGGCCAAGTTCTGTATGTTTAATTAAAACGATATACCTACTGCCTCTTATCCTATAGAGTTGGAGTTTTGTTTTTTACTTGAGTTTCTATGATAATACATCTCTAAGAGAAGTATGACCTGATGTTTTACTTAGGGATGGCTCCAGACGAAGGAACTCCTCAATAGGGAACAATTTCGAATTTTAGCGATTGTAGATGGATAAATTATTGAAAGTAACTGCCAATCACACCAATATAGGTACTCGTACCTACATACAGTTTTCATAATAACACATGTAATTAATTTGACAATGTATCCGATTTCAGGACATGCAGATTTTTACCCCAACGGAGGGATGAAACAACCCGGTTGCGCTAACAAGACAATGTCGCTATGGGCGCGGCTGTTGCCTTCCTTTCTGTCACCTGCCAGTAAGTTTCTCATTTGTGGGACGCTGTACTCCTAAGAAATGTATTTATTGTGAATTTAGAAGACATCAAAAATATATTTACTCACTTATCAGTAACGCCATTTACCGTGAGACCAGAGAATTAATTGTTTAAACAGTAGCTACTGGATATTTGAGTGCCTTAAAAAATTTATCGAAAGTATTAGTAATAAGAAATACGGACTGTAAAATATGTCATTATTTCCGTATTTTAATCAATACAATGTTCAACACTTCAAAAGAAAAAATATGTATATTACTAAAATTGTTTGCTTTCCTCGAAAATTTTCAGTCCATATACTTATTTATAAAAAGTTTACACAAGAAAATATATTAATATCTCACAGAGCTCCAGCAAGCGATATGCAGCCACGGGCGCGCGTACCTGTTATTCACGGAGTCGCTCATCAACAACAACTGCACGTTCAGAGCGCACCGGTGGAATCTTACATACGAAGGGTGAACCATAGCTTAATTATTTTGTCAACATATTGGAAAACCAGTTTATGATACGTATTATTATTCTCGTTGGACATACCCATTCTCTAATTTCTATGGAGATACCAATTGAATGTCATTGCCAATAGTATTATCTATTTTAAGAGATACCATGCTTGCGAAAAATATAATTGTATACCCGGCCGGGGCAAATAATTATATGATAGTTAATATAGTTATCTTACTTATTTAATATTAGACGTAATCTTTGTTTATTTCATTGCGAATTCAATATATCGGATCTGTTAGTATAATCATTAACAAGTAACTTGGCAAGAGTCTGAAAGCGACAGTTAGAAGCGTAGAACCTCGTAAAGCAAAAAGCTGAGCACAACTACTTCTGCGAATCTAATGTCTCTTTCAGACTCTTGCCAAGTTACTTGACGACGACTAGACGTTTCGAAGGTATCATTGAACGAGTCTGTAGTGTATAAAAACAAATAATGACATAATTGACCAGGATAAACTCAAGCCTCGTGACGGCGTGTGAGCGCGCGTCGTGCGCTGAGATGGGCATCGCGGCCGCGGGCGGCGGGAGGATGCCGCGCGCGACAGGACCCTACTTTGTGCTCACTACTGAGAAACAGCCGTATTGTCGTGAGTATTTACGTACTTTACTTTTTTTTATTTGATGTGATTTGATAGCGAAGATGACGGAAGATAAGGGTGAAAGTGATGCTGAGAGGGATATAGATGAAGATCAAGCAAGTTATGAAGATATGAAGAGGATGGGATAACATGAGTTTAGGATAGTACCTATAAGTACTTACTTATAGTTACGTACGTATATACTTACTTAAGTAAGTGCCTATAAGTTCTCTTAAGAGAGAAGAGGTTATAAGAGAATTAAATATAGTAAGACCTCTCTACCTCCTCTGATAGTAGAATAGACCGAATAAGATTTACCGAATAAGGAAGTTTCTTGGTATTAATAAATTGAAATACATATATAATATTGCTCGACTACATCGCTCTTAATACATATTTATGTATGTACAAAAAGGTAGGCTACGTCTTCAATTTTATGTTTCAGTCAATACAACATCAAAATGACTCTTATCTGTACAAAATTAAGTATCTGCAATTGTTTATTTTAATTTATTCTTGTCCAAATGAAATTCCAGTTCAGTTCTAGTTCTCTTGTTGTCGGATGATAATTTTCAACAGTGACGGCGTCTGTGTACAGTCGCACTAAAAGCTTATGGAGTTAACTCATCAGAGAGTGCAAAAAGACTGACGCTTCGTTAGTCGCTCGCTACGTCCTAAAGTTAGTTCAGAGCTCCAAATTATACTTTTCATATTAAATTTCCAACAGCTTTTTGTGTTTCTTTAAAAGCGCTTAATTGTTTTTAAAAGTCGAAGCGGAAGTATTTGTCTTTTTGTTTGGTTTTTACTTTGATAAGTTTACATTATGATACTTTAAAGTTCAAAGGAAATTCGGAACTATACGTCATAAGAATCCTTTTACATAAGATTTATCCAAATCTTGAAATACGTAGCCTCCGACGGAGGCACAGATTTGTAAAACAGATTATAGTCATCGGCACATAACTTAGTAATTGTCTGAAAGAGGCGGTTAGATGCGCGGAACAAAAACCCGAGCAAATCGACTTCTGAGCATCTGATGTCTCTTTCTGACCCTTTCCAAGATACTTTCCTAGTTACTATAAGTTAAATCACACATTTCAGCAACCGAATGGGAGCACCGTCACCCCCAACCAGACTTGCTATGGGACCTACTAAACGGCTTTCGTATGAGCCGGACGACTCCGCAGACCACCACAGACCCGTACGGAGACCCTGACCTCATACTGGACGAGAGAGATGTAGAAACCAACGAGATTACTACCACCACTCCTAAGAGTTGGTGGAGGCGATGGTTTGGTTAGGATTACCATGGAGATGATTACGAGTCATTTTAAGCCTCGTATTCGAGAACTTGACTAAGGTAATCATGCAGAAACGCTAAGGTAAATGTAAAGATAAGGCATTTTTTTTTAAAAGCGAAGAACGCTATTTCTCAGAGGGCTCATCACGTTACCCCATTCGTTTCTTAATCAACACCTAAGCCTTACATATGAGGTCTGTTAAACCCCTCGGTGGTTATTTTATGTTAACGTTGACATTTTAACACTTTGTGGGGCGGTTTTAATGACTAAGCATTTGTGAGCGCTGCGACATGTCATAGCATGGTTCTTGACTACGGGAGTAATTCTAATTAAGTTATAAGATAGGTTAGATTTTTTTAGCAGTAACTGACGCATTTAGTTTTAGTTATCTAAATATATAAAACTCAAAGGTGACTGACTGACTGACATAGTGATCTATCAACGCACAGCCCAAACC
>DWKA01001539.1:0-12216 GCA_018249155.1 Panoquina ocola ocola | reverse complement strand
CACGAGAGGAGACCAAGCCCGGCAGTGGAACAGTAAAATTATGGGTTGTAATGAAGACATATAGGTATCCCAAGGTTTTTAGATTTTCTAATTGCTGTAAGGTTTTGTTACTTGTACCGAATACCACGTGAACTGTGAACAAACCTTCGCTTTAGATTAGCAAGGTGCTGCAACGCACGTTTACCAAATTTTCGGACAAGAGCCAGTACATCGCGGACAGTAAATTCAGAAAGTAACACTACGTATTGTAGCGTCTGTGGTTCAGAATGTCTTTAACTTTGATTGATTGAGATAATGGCTTTATCTCGTTTTCGTCTTTGTTTCGCCTCTCATTAATGCACATTATTTAAAATTATACGTTAGTAGGACACAAAAGTAACTTCTATTCACAAAGGTTCTAAAACAGGTAAAGTCGAGGCGCGACGTTATTGAGTTCACAGATCACTGCGCTAATTAATTACCAACAGTCTCCGTCTTTTTATTATAATTATAATCTTTCTCAACAGGTTTCTCGGGACATAAAATGAAGTAATGAGGGTACGGCGCGAGTGAGAGTTCATAATAATATTTTTAGTTCATATTTTAAGTACATACTAAAACATCTTAAGAAATTTCCACTTACGGAAATACCAGAAGGATGATTTATAACTAGTACACATCGTTAGCGCCACTTTACACTGAAGTTATATTCCGATGAGGATTTTTATATTGCGCGCATTTTTCTCTTTATAAAAAGCACAGACAGCTGCAGTACTTGCTTAAGGTTCCGTCCGCGGGCTTGCTTGGCGCTTACGGCCTAGGTGACTTGCATTGTAGCTACTTGGTCAGATTGTCCGTGTGGTCGCTTGGTCGCTTTCGCTTGGCTGATAAAAGATAACTTTGAAAAGTAGCCTTAAAACTGCTGCTTACTGAAAATTAGGCTACAGGCTAAGAGTTCAAAATAACATGCTTCGTACTGTTCTCGTAACTAATCAGAAATACAAATAGAAACTCATTCATACAAAAGGATTTGCCATAACTTCTGCATACGGAATAGAGAAGGGAAAACACAAACAACATCTTTATTCATTTCAAACAATTTTAAAATTCACAACTCAAGAGTAAAATTTTAACAGCTATCTGTTGTATATTAATTTTAAAGAATGTTATTCGTTCACGGTACACTCGCTGGGAGCAAACTTGCTGCTGCAGGAGTGGCGCAACAGCCGCCCCGCGGGACGCGGGAACTACAGCGCACTTTAAATTAAAATAAAAGCCTTCAGAAGGTGTTTGTTAGTTCCTCTTCTGCTTTCTAAAGAATGTTTTTCGCACTAATTACATAAAGCACTCGCAACCCAGTGCTGCTTCACACGGGGCACAGTGAATACAAATTCACAAACATTAGGTACCTCTTTATTTTATCGTTAAAGACATACACAAACATAATTACAGTGCGGTCTAATTCATCTAATTTTATTTTATTATACAGTCGGCTAGTAACAATTCAGCAGCATAATATAATAATTGTGGATAAAAGTATTTAAACTTCAAATAACAAGTCCTCAGACAGCAACAGCGTAATTGTGATTTACGAGGGCTGCAGCCGTAAGACCGAATTACTTTAAATGACAGCGGCTCCACGGCGCGGCGCGGCGGCCGCAATTAGTGCGCGATGAATTCAAAATTTCCGCGGGCACATTTAAAAAGCGGTGAGAATCGACGCTGCACAATAGCAAGTTAACTTTACTTTAAATTGTTCGACGCTAACAGGTTAGAGAGCGGAGGATGCTACTGAATGCGTAAATCAAATTTAAAGTTGTGCCGCGGGCGAGCGGCGCCCGGCGCACGAATTTACTGGTAACTTTAAATGTATGAGCTCGTTTACTTGCCCGCCCCCCGCGCCCCCCAGCGGCCTCGTGTTCCAGCGCAACACTCGCTCTTGCAGAACATCTCAAGGTTTCAATATCTATGGACTGCATTTGCTTTTGAGAAACTTTGTTCATTCACAATTTAATCGTGAAGTCACGAGAGAATTTGTGTGCAATAAACTGTTAAGTAGGTACCTACTACAAACAGTAAGTCGCTCTGTATAATGTTAATCCAATCCTAACGGTTTTGCTTTCTGATTTCATGAAAGTACGGTGGACTACACTTTGGGCTCACCACAGTAAGATGTCGGCGTAGAGATCATTTTATTATAACTGAGCGAGCCATTAATGGAAACGTATTCCGATAAAAGCACCGTAGTCGGCATCGAGCAGGGCTCGGAGCAGGAAATGTGAATAATGTATCGACGGGTGAATGTCACATACGCGATCGCCCATTAGCTGCGAGCGCCGAGCACCCGGCCGCTTCGGAAGACATTGTCAGTTAATGGGTTAGCAGTACTGCATGCATCTTACAATATTGCATGCTGTATTATATCCCTTGTAAATATTATAACGATCGATATTCATTATTAATTCACATCAGGATTATTCAAGCTCAACATTATTGCGAGTTTATCTTCGCCGTATACTGCAAGAACCTCGTAGAGCATCTACGGCTCTAACCGATCCATTACCGCCTGTCCTGAACGTAGTTGCCTAGAACACTGTACTCCTTAATTAGCACGGGACAAAAAATGTCGTAGACACGTAGATCCGCGTCACAGGCCGAACTAATGAATTTATAACGACGCGGAGGTACCGCGCGCTCGCGGTGTCCGCGTGCTCCATTAACATAATCGTAACGATCCCGTGACCCCGATTTACTTTTAATACGTTGATATTTCACACGTTCGGTCCTAATGTTTCAGGCGGTATTAAAGACCTTTTTATACGAGCAGAAAAATGCGACAGCGGCTGTCAGATAAAGACCGGTCTCGATATTGCGCGGCGTCCCCGGGGAGGTGCTTCGTCTCCTTCCTGGAAAAATTGCTCCGATATATCAGGCTAAGCATGAAAAGCATCGTACACGGCGCTATAACATAAATAGCTCGGAGTTCATTTTTCTTATTGAAAGGTGCGGCGTCACAGACACTAGTAAAATTCGCTTTGTTTGCTCTTCGAAAATACCTCTTAAGTATAACATCTCGGGGGAAATTAAACTTAGTGGCTCGGATACAAAACGGTTCAAAGGTATTTTTTCGATTGAAATCTCTGTACGCGACACATTCTAGTTATCAATTTGTCGCAGGTTGATTTGAATCTGTTTTGGAACCGTGACCTGCAGTGCTTTGCAACTTACTGTTAGATATCTATAATTTTATTAAACTTTTCATTCTCTCGTACTTTTGTGAAATTCAATATCATTTGTATGAGGCTCCTATTTGAACTTGAATATATTCGGCGAATCCTCACCTAACTTAGTTCTTGTTCAATTCTGGTCGCTTCGATTACTTTTCACTGGCTTCGCATACGCGACAAATTGATAACCTCCGCCTTTTTGAAGTTGGTCAAAAATACAGAACAGGCAGCAGCTATATCGTTGTTGAACCGACTCCCACAGGGATGGTCCGTATGCTCCTAATGTGACACAGACCAATAGAAATAGCGGAGAAAGTAGGTACGTCCTGGTGCTTTATTCTTATGAAAAGTTAATTATATGTGACTAACGAGCGGCGGAGAACATCGTGCCACATCACGTGGTCCAAAGTTTCAGGTGCCGGACCGTAACTGGTCCAATCGTCCTTTCTGGCGGCCTGCCACAGTGCCACTGGATTAACTAAGTCGTGAAGCATAATTTGGGACTATCTAACAAAGCCTAAAGAGGTTTTGACGAGACCATCTGTTCACAATCATCTTTCCATTTGCAGACTGAAAAAGTGACAAAGGCAAAACTAAATTGAAGTCGAGATTGACGAGCATGACGGCATGTCCTATGCCACTGAAAAATTAGGAAATAAGAAAATAATATCTAGAATGTTCATTTGACACTTTCAATTTTACTGCCAAGTTCTGATTTATTTTTTCTTTTTGAACTCGGTCTACGTAAATGATGAAGATAAAATTAAAAATGTACATTTGCTGGGGTCAATGACTCCGTCCATTGCGTTATAGTTTTATTCGTATAATATTAATGTCTGATTTTCTTTGTTTCAGGTAAGAAATCATTTCAGGTAACTAATATGCACTAGTAGATGCTGGGCTGCGTTCGCCTTCTACGACACCCTGGTCTGTCGACAAGGGATAGAGGTTGTATTAAAGTCGCCCAGTATGGTCAAAGACATTTAAATTTAGGTATATGAATGTGATACTCTATTTTTTTATTTTCGTATAGGTACTCGTAATAGACAATAGTTTGATGTCGATGTTTCAGCCACAGATTACCTTCAACTGTTAGGTAATGTCGGAAGATCTGATCGAGTCCGGTCGACCTGTTCGTTCTCTTCCTTTAGAACCCCGTCACGACCGCAAAGTACTTCTTATTTATTTTCTCATAATTATTATCTTACAGTCTATATAAATTTACGTTTTACGGTTATAGAATTGTGCTAACGGAAACTGGGTTTAAATTCTTGTTTTTCCATTTTTATTCATTGCAATTACCTCTTTTTATGTGGCGCTGTAGTAACTGTTTCCACCCCACATTGCAAGAATATGAGCTGGTAATATTAATTTCACGGTGAGCATAGTATACTCTACGTTTGTTCGCTGTTTGGCAGCAAGGTCCCTCTGCATGTGTTATCTTCTTGCAATCTGCCGACGGCTGCATAGCTGCATGCTGAAAGCCGTAAGGTAATTTTGCTTTATCAGTAGTCGTTTTTTTGGCGTTTTTCAATAGTGTTTCAGGTGTCACGTACCTACTGCAATAATATATAACGCGCAACATAATCAGGCTCGGTACAGAGGCTCAGGTGTTTGAGCACCTGTTATATTTTAAATAAAAGACGTCGTTGTCAATAATGATAAATAAATAATTTGCTCGTTCATATTGGTAATGTGCACCGTAAAATTTCGATAAATACGACGCAGTTTGTTAAACGTGACATCGCATATTAAGTAACGATTCTCATGGAGCCGACAACTGAAATGATGAATAACGGTTATACCTTTTCGCATCATTAAATTCGGGTGCGTCGCGTCCTCGTACGCAAATGATAATGATGTTTAATCACGTGATGGGGGTGTCAAATAATAACACTCCAGTTTTGGAAGCTTTTGGGGTAAGTAAGACATTTCAATGGAAATGTGGAATCGTGATGGAATAAAATTACAGTTTCTGTACAAGTTCATGAACTTATGTCATTTAATTATAGTTAAGATTAATAATAATATTTAAATGTTTATATACCTAAATAAAGTTCTTGAGAGGAAAGTGATTATGAAAGAGGTTTTGGTGTTCTGAAGTGGTAGTGTTGTCCAGTGAAGATTGTCCGTATTGAACATAATTTAATCTAAATTAAAATGTTCTTATTGCTGTGATCTTATTGTTCATTGAATGCAGTTATTGCCATACTACTCACTATTAGTTCATAAGCTTAGAGCTACCCTTTTTATGGACCACACTAACTTAAATAACACGTAATATTAGTTTTCATTTTAATCGCTTATTTATACCACCGTTGCACTTATTTATACCAACCTCAATTTCCATGGTTAATAATTATGGAGTCCATAAATCGCGAGCCCTGCCATCACACGTCCGCGCACGCGAGCTGACGGTACACCGATCAGGGTTGTCAAACGCATTTCAGAATAACGAAATTCATTACATTTCCTAAGCAAGCATACCATACCATTGTTTTATGAACAACAAGTTGTTATATTTTATCGATCCCAACTTTAAATACTGTACAAAACTGAATGTAAATAGATTAACAGTTCAAAATAAATTGATGTTGTCAAAGGTTTAAATGGACTGTTGATTAAATGAAAAACATTTAGATAGGTACGCGAGTTGCACATTAAGTGTATTCCGTAGTAATGGGATCGTTGAGCACCTCCAAAACGCACTGAAACATTTGTATTAAACGAATAGTTGCACACGCGATGACTGGCTAACATTTTTTCGTCGGATCACTTTCATGCTACATATAACAGACCAGCCTAATTTGTCAAAAACGAAAAAAACCGCAATAATAGAAATCTATTGGACATTCCAACAGTTTAAGCCTAGGGTAAGGGTCCTTTTACATAATCGAATAAACAACGAAACCATTTTGTTTATAAAATCAACAACCCTATTTCAGCGCTCCGATGTCACCATCCCCGTTTCACACCGCGGCGCACATTACGGTGGCCGCTGTAAACACTAATTGAAAAGTCGAAAATAGAATTTCAAATTTATGGTCGCACGTTTGATAAAGGTCTAGTTTGGCATGCAACGCTGACGTCACAGCGGCCGGTACACTCACGCGCTCGTAATAAAGGAAGGGATACAAAAATAAACATTTCTCTGACGTCGGTAGCACTTGCTAAGCTCTTTCCCCCGGTTTAACTAACCTGTGACCTCTTACTGTAGCCGCGTATAGTACTATACTATTATGTTTCTTTTATTAACCCATGAAGTGCCCACTACCCGCATAAACGCATATACGCGTCATGAGAATGTAATGGGTTAAACATGGCTTGATCAATAATAATTATGATGATAATGCTGCCCTGATGGATAAATTACAGAACGATGGTGTGTACTTAACATCTACTATATGAACTAATGTATCGGTTCTCGCTTCTTCCGGTTGAGGATAAACAGTGATACTGTTAAAATTACATCGCTCAAATTAATGTTGTATTGTACCAGCATTTATTTAACCTGCGATGTTTGTATTTGCGACTGCTAATGCTTTACTCGCTGAACTAAAACTATATCCTTTTATCTCAAACGTAACATTTTTATAATAATTTACATGATCTGAGAATACGTACCATCAGGGTTGGCTCCAGGTGAAGAAATTGCTTTAAATTTTTTTAATTCAAATTCAAAAATTATTCATTCATGTAGGTACCGATAGTACTCTTATGAGTTATGAGTATTAGTACCGATAGTTCTTTGGGTTCAAAACCCCATGATGTAAACTCCATGATAATCTGTTTGCTAATGTCAGGGGTGCAATCCGTTAGCAACACAGTTACTATTTTGGAACGAACATCCTCAATGCGGCTTGTGGAATTTGAAATGGGAAAATCGTCTATAGTCTATGGCGGAAATACGCGGGTCAATGCCGACGCGTGACTACACATTTAGATGAGTTTATAGTCTCACAGAGTTTCACTATGTCTCACTTAGAAAGGGCTTTTCAAAACATACTTGTAGGGTTCAAGTTTCCTTTGGCATATCTAATTATCACATAAGAGTTCCATAGTGAAATAAAAAATGAATAGATGGGAATAATGCTGTCACTACAGCAAGTAATAACAAAGCCAGGCTCGAGTTTCCTTCTTCAATTGAATTATGAAAGCTGCAAGTGTAGAGCTCCGCCCGCCGCCCGCGCTGCCTGATAACATTATGAACGCTCACATGCAGTTTTTCGCGTAATGTATTCTTTAACATAACTTCTAAAAAGTTAACGCTGAGTACAAAGACTAACTTAAGACGATGTGTAGCATCCTGTACAGATAATAAAACAATAGGCACCAACCGGTCTGGTCGGTTTCCCGCGCTTTAGGCCCAAACTCCACCGAAGCGGAGATGTGCCGAGCGGAGAGGAGATGGTTTTTTAACAACCAATAAAATTTCGCTATTCACACATCTCCTCTCCGCAAAGCTTCGGTGGAGTTCACTAAGCGGATATGTTTTATACTTGTATGGCACGATGGAAGCGGAGATGTGAGCGGTGTCTTGACGAGGCGCAGCGGAGACGAGATGTGAGCGGCTTGCTGTGAGCAAAGTGAACGCGTACGCAAGCCAGCGCACATCTCCGCTGCACAGTACGCATCTTCGCACAGCTTCGGTGGATTCACCTGAGCTGAAAAACATCTCGTCTCGTCTCTGCTTTGGACACCTTCGCACATCTCCGCTTCAGTGGAGTTTGGGCCTTAGTGTTGTATGTTCAGCCAAAGGATATGGTTGGGTCAAGTGACTTTTATAACAACATATTTGGCGCCCAGAACGCCATGCTGATGCGGTATCCAGAGGTTATAAATTATAATTTAAGGCTAAGTACTAACTCGGGAAACGTGTGTGGAAAACTTTATCACTGTGTACGGAGCCACATGCTCGTTTCCCTGTCACACACGACGAAGGCATGTGATATACAAACTATATTGTACGAGTATAATGAAGGGTTATTTAATCAGTTAAAAAGTAATTGGCGTGGTGACCGCGGTAAGTAATGTGCAGGCATGCAACTTGCAGTTTATGCGGCGCGCGCACGCGACCCTTCCACAGCGGATATTCCCGCGTAAAAAACTGTAAAGTATTTTTCGATCGGATGAAAATTACTGCCATAAAGGCCTTCAAGTTCCCGTTATAGATACGATTATCATGGATAAAGTGACGATAGCGCAAAATAAGGTAGTTCATAATAATATTTTTTAGTTCACTTCACAATAATTATTTTATGAGTTCACTTCACGTGCCTATCATATTTTTTTCGAAAAATATACCTACGTGCAAGTCTTTTTCCTGTTTTTTTGTAAGTTTTTATACAGAATTCTAAACACATCTATTAACTCTTGCTTCCGACACTCATCCTTCTTCCTACTAATATTATAAATGCGTAGATTTGTTTGTTTGTAGATTTGTTTGTTTGTTTATTTGTTACCTCTTCACGCAAAAACTATCCGGCCGATTTTAATGAAATTTGGTACACACATAGAAGGTAATCTGGATTAACACGAGATAGTTTTTATCCCGGAAATCCCGCGAAATCGGAATTTACGCGGGAAAATTCCTAGAAGAAGATTCGTTTATTCCATCATAGAAACATAAAATACAAAAGAGAACAAACACAACAATGTAAATCATTAAAAAAATAAGGCTTAAGAGGTAAGTATGAAATTACAACATTGCTGGTAGGTAATTATAAAGTTTTTATAGATAGCAAAATATGATGGAAACGGGTCGCACTCAGAATGTGGCGGCGGTTAATAACAATAATTAATCGTCGCCTCTGATATTTCAGTGCTAGCTGTCTCTTTCTACGTCTTGCCAAGCGACCTGTCGAGTATTATATTCACAGTTGTGTTTGTAGGATCCAAGAGTGCCTACCTCTATACTTAGTGGTATACAAGGTTATAAGTGGTCCCTTAAGCGATTCAATCGCTAACAGTAGCACTGAACGTTCAATACATCCGACAGAGCATCTGCTTAAAGCGCTTGATGAGACTATCACCACAACACATTGCATCGACCTCCAGGTGCCCTTGAGAAGTAACTGTTTAGTAAATTGTAACGAACACGTTGTTCCTTAATTCTTTTTTCTTTTCTTTAAGAATTACATGTGGAGAGGAAGGCTTTACTACAGAATATATAAAGATTTTAACTTAACACAGAGTGTAGCGTTCTATACAGATTAAAAAACAATAGGTCCTAATCTGGGCGTCTAGTTGGTTTCCCGTGTTTTAGTGTTGTTTGTTCAGTTAAAGAACAGACAAATACTTAAAGAAAGTGTATTTAAAAAAGGTGCTATCACGCAGAACAATAACATCATTTTTGGCGACGTCGATCTAATGATGATGCTGAATTTAGAGGTTTAATAATCAAAAATATACGTTGATTTGAAAGTGTCCTTTCTGTCGATACCTGATTAACAGAAGTACAACTGATTAACAGGTCTTCTTTAAAGTCAAATATATTGGAGATGAATTTCACAGCACAACTTTTTTATACGTAATGATTATAATTTTATAATCTGTAAAATAAACTTAATTCCTTTTCCAATTGTACTATGATCAATGGCGCATTCCCGCTGCCCATTAGGCGCCATTTTGACCGCCATCTTGTCGCTTGTCATCCCTCACACGAACGTAGGCGATTATTCATTCAGCCACCACAGGTTACACAGGCTAAATATCTTCGGTGATATATCATGTGTGGTTGGGTGAGGTGTGATGTATTTATTGTTTTTGTTTAACCTGTGGCCCTGTAAACAGATAAAACTTAAAGCATCCATAGATCATAGATGAATTTTGTTTACCTTTGTCATCGCTTATTAACTTAGGAAAATCCTATTTATTCTCCTATTAAACACAATCTACATTATACATGTGTGGAAACTGGAATTGCCTGTAATGTCTAGAACATTTATTTTGAACATGTGCAGTTGTTTTTTACTATTAGACCAGCTAAAGAAGGTTAATTTCAGAAGCACTATTAACAACAAGTTAATTTTATATCATGGCTTGGATAACTTACATAAAGGTCCACGGTACTGTCCGCTTCAGTGCATATCTCTGAAGGAGTTAGCCCCGAACTCTTAACGACCTGTACGTTACAATAAATATTGGGATCGACAGCATAACGATCTCGCCGAAACACTCAGACACTCGTAAAATTTTGTAGTAAACGTGCCTTCACGAATCTGGTCACATTATGGCCTTTTTAATGGTAGGTACATCTATTTCTAATCTCTGGAAGAGTTAGAAGGTAAATTGATGATAAAATTGGTCGTGAACTGTTATGCAGGGCACGGGTATGTTCTCGTAATTCAGGAGGCTTAATTGAGGAGGCTTGGAGACTACAGCACTTTGCTGCTTGAGTGTGGATTAGTGGAGGGGCTAGTGGTCAATACAAGTATTGGAGGCTGTTATGCCGCCCGAAGGCCTTCCCACATGGCCTTAACGACTGCTATATAATAACGGCTACCGTCAGCTTTCGGTGCCGTCCAAAGCATGGAATTGTACAAGATTTTCTCCATAAACGGGCACCTATTTTACTACGACCGCGAACGCTGTTGCATAATTCGATCGGTTAGAATCGACGCAAGCCATGCTATTAGTGTATTACTATGGATAAAAATATATTTAAAAACCCCGGTAGCCGTCTAAATGAACAGCCAAAATGCGACAAAGTCCAGAAAGATAATAAACTCCAGAGTAATATACCTTCAGAGCCATGCAAAAGAATGCCCTATATTTGATAAGAGCGTTTTCACATTAGATCGCAAGTACTGCGGCATCAACGCGATCCAATGTGAAGCCGCTCTTATGTAAAAGATATACGAAGCAAGAAAGACATATATTTGTCATATAATGTAGGTATTCCCGATCCGGAAATCGTCCGGAAACCCTTCTGGGCAGGATCCTATGTCGGCTGGGGTAGGGTCGGCAATACGTCCATTATTTATTGATGTTTAGATATATCACGTGATTACACAGTTATTACGACGCAATTCCTGAACTGTTTACATTGTATACAACAATTTCAGTACAATCAGATACTGGGAAATAGGTCTAATTTAAGAAGGTTTACTTCCGCCGGCGACTTCGCCCGCGTGGAGTTTGTGCTGTAACTGTACAGTGTAAAAAAATCATTGACATTTCTTTTAGTAAATAAAAAAAGTATCTTATATGTTATTCCGGGCTATAAACTATGCATGGTTGCGGAAAAAACATACAAACTTTCACATTTATAATATTAGTAGCAGGACATTGGACGAATACAAAATAAAAGCTAACCTAACCTGGAAGGCAGAAAAAACAATAAAAATTTCGAATTTCAGTTCCTGCATAATGCTGTAGCTGATCTAATCCATTTCCTTCCCGCATTATACAGCTCCATGGCCGGGTTAAGCCGACCCAATTTCCTCTGTTTTTCAATACGAATCCGAATATCTTTTACACGGAATTTAAAGCAGCTGCGGTTTCCTCATCAAAGTAAGAGCTCAATTAAGGGAGTGCATGTCTCGATTCGATGAACCGCCGTACGGACAGCATATTAAGTCGGCGATGTTCAGATGTATTTTTATGTCTTATTATTTTGTCTGGCAGCTGGTCTGCAGTACGTTTTTATGGTCCTTCGAGCCACTGAGTCTTGGAGGTTTTTCAAATGCGGAATGAGTTCTTTTAGTCTTTTAGGTTCTTTAGAGCTGCTCATGTCTTGATTTTTAACTGGGAAATCTTTCACATTTTCTGAGTTTTCTGTAAGTTAAGGTATTTATGGTTACCTCAATGTTTTGGTGCTAATGGTTTGCGGTCAGTGACCTCGTGCAAATGAGGTGCTTTATATGTCCAAACTACTAAGTAGTACGGCATCTGTGGCTAATGTTTATACTTATACATCGATTATTTATCAATATACTAGCTTTTGCTCGCGGCTTCGCTCGCGTTAAGAGTATTAACTTTCATCCCCTATTTTATCCCCTTGGGGGTG
>DWKA01001538.1:0-12217 GCA_018249155.1 Panoquina ocola ocola | reverse complement strand
GACACCATATTAAAGACGGCGGGGTGACGTGTGACGTCAGGAATCTCGGCAATGAACTCGCGCGCGAACTATAGGTATGTGAAGAAATTTTAAAATAAATAAACTAATGTGAAAACTATTTCTATGCCACCATTGACACCCGCAATATAGAATGGTACTAGTTGGGTTGGTGTCGTAGTAGACAAGCGTAGTTTACACTTAACACCTTTCATAACCGCAGTAAAATGTTATTACTACACTGCTAGTTCGGTGGATATTCGCTGATAATAAGTACTCATTGTTAACCTATAATTTGTACTTAGTATTAACCACAATCACAATAATTAATAGTCAGAAACAATATTTCTAAATGAGTAATAGAGTTGAGACAGGAAAAAGTAATCATTAATAATGTTAAATGTTAACCGTTTGGCTTAATAGGCTTTTCCATATTTGTTTATATATATAGAAGACATTCGTAACATTATCGTAGTAAACAAACTAAGGTATCATAATCAGAAGACTAGTTTAAAAGTGCGTGGATTTCTTGTAATTATTATTCCTGCTGTAATTCTTGTTAGAATACATTCGTAATACTCAGTTACTGACGAACAACCTCTTAGATAATGGTACATAATGTACTGGTTTTGTTGTTTCGATGTAAAGAAATAACTAACGGGAGCAAAAAGTGAATATTCCTGTTGTTATTTAAGTTAATTTAGATTTAGATTTAATAATTTTGACGTAAACGTTACTAAACGTTTATTTGAGGTTTAGTATTGTTGTTGATTTGATATAATGAAATTATTATTTTTTTCCTGTGAATTTCGTGGTGCCTATCTAGGTATGTACTTGTATTTTTATCCTAAAACCACGAAAAGGTCCTTTATCACGCGTGTTTATAATCTCGGATCTTCCAAACGAATGAAGGGATTTCGACCGTTATTGTTTTGAAAGTTGTTGATTATTTAAATATTAGATTTATTACTTACTCGTAAACAATTACGTATATTGAAACAAATCAAGATATTTTGTTTCAAGACGTAAGTACCTACGTAGATACCCATATCTGTAAGTTATATGTAACAAATAATCGATATGAAAATGATTAGATGAACGTGCGTGATATTATTAAACAGAGCATTTGTAATTATATAATACATAATATGAAAGTTTTTCACAAACCAACGTCTATCAGGCACGTTAGTAAGTCGAGTTAAGGTTCAAATCGCACCTTACTGTTAACATCGCAGTGACGTGTGTGAAATCGAATGGAAGTAATTATTATTCTACACATTCAAACGTCACGATAAATTAAGGATGTTGCCAAATGGATAGTCTTGTTTTAAATTTTATGTGCTGCCTAAATCGTTGTTCGGCTTCAGCTCGTGGTTTGTTCATGAAATATTGTAATTAGTTAGTATTAGTAGTTACATAGTCATGGATTGACTGAAGTTCCACGAAGTCCAGTCTGTTAGATCGCAATCTTTAAATGCTAAAAGTCAAGGACCGAGAATGTTCTTTTTGTTTTTTATGTGTGAATTGAATAGCTTGTAAGAAAGTCATTATTTTTGCATTGTGTGGGTCACCGAAATGATGTTATTTTCAAATGTGACAAGTTTACTTCTATGTTTATAGATTTTGTGAGTATGAGGAAACAGAAGAATGATGCGTACAAGATGTGATTTCATACCGATTTAATTTTTACAACAATACAACCTGTGTGGCATATTAAGTATTGAAATCGAGTGTAGATAAACGGAGTGCATTGACATTAAGTATAAAAAAAATCAAAAACCATATTGCAAAAGAACAATTACCCAACCCGCGTAACGAAAATATTTGAGGAGTGAACTGATACTAAAATTACAATAATACAGTTGATTCGGAAAAATCATTAAGAATATTAAAAAAATGTAATATATAACAAACTGAATGAAGGTTAAGTTACTTAATCTATTCATCTGTTGGACACGTTTAGTTTTATTTTCTTTTGCAAAAAGAATGAAAGAATAAAAAACGATTGATACATCCAAAGTTATTGAATTCTATTCCGAGGTCAAAACCTAGCGGTACATCACTAGTTGTAAATTACCGCATATTTATTTATAATTGGGTATATTTATTGCGTTTTATGGTCTCTACATTGCAAAACCATAGTTTGTTGTTAATTATTCTTTTAATGACTTTTGAAGTATTGTGTCGTGCGTTTATGCGTTAGTCTAATAAATTTTGTAAACTCATAAAATTTTAATATTCATTTACCTTTACAATTCAAGTGTTTATTTAAAATTAGCAAAAGCTTTGGGTTTATACTTTCTTCATCTTTTGAAGGATTGGACATTTTGACCTTTACCTGAAGTAGAACTTTGCTATGTACCTACAATGACCTACATATATTAAAAAACAAATGTAAATTAAGACTGTTACAATTTGAATGCAGTTTTCATCAAAAATATTACAGTTCGAGTTAGCTACTTGAAACTTGCCTTGATTCTTGATCGATGAGCCTAGATCAATTTACCATAATTATGATTGTTGAGTGTATTTGTATCTGGGTTATATTTTGGACGTCGGGTAGCAACATACTCCTATCTATGATTAATACTAATCTTATTGAAGTTATTCAATGTAGTTTATATGTGTATGGCTTCAACTAGCCTTTACCCACTGGAAGACACGTGTAACTTAAGACTAGCAACCTGCCCTCGCTTCGCTTAGAGATAAAATCTCGTATTCATCTTAGGGTGATGTTATATAGCCTATAGCCTTCCTCGATAAATCGGCTTTTTAATGCTGAAAGAATTTTCAAATCGGATCCGTAGTTCCTGAGATTAGCGTGTTGAAGCAAACAAACAAACAAACTCTTCAGCTTTATAATATTAGTATAGATAATTGAGGGAATCTAGAACGTACTCCTTTGTTACTACATCTACATACCAATGTTTTATCCCAAAAATGTAACCAAGGTAAAGTCTACGTAACTAGAGTTAGTCGAAAATGATCGATGCAATAATACCTATAGGTACAATATACATACTTACACTTAGTTCACATAATATTGTTGTTGTTACAACTTAGTTCACGAGTAGGTATATGTAAATGTATTGCGGATTATGTAATGTAAATGTACTGCATTGTAACTTTTATTGCATTTCTTATGTGACCGATGCAAAATCGATATCGCAAGATGTTATCAATGCGTACATTGAACTAGTAGTTACCAGCTGGTTAACGAAAATCACAGCTGATATTGAAACTAGATAATAATGGCTATTGAGGAAGACAACCCTCTTAGAATTACGTAATAGAAAATCAAAGAATACGAGTATTATCTTTTTGACTTAAGGCTTTAAAGCTAAGGTGACATGTTGGTAAATAGAATCCGCCGCCCAACAGGGAGCGTGACATCAAAGGTAGTAAAGATAATAACGTGGATCTCGTCATTACTACTAAAAAGGTGCTACCTAGACTCCTTACGAACCCTAGTATAGTGCAATAGCTCAGTAGCCGAAACCATTCACAATCAGCTTTGATAAAAGAAAATGTTTAAACGACATCCGAATTCTAAAAGTTTTATAGGATATGGTAATGTTTGCAATAATAGAGGCGACGTAAAGGCATTGGTTAAAGAGTCATAAGTAAATATCGATGATGCATCTGATCTGGTTGCATGTGGGTGGTTGCAATCCTCACCACCAGATGGCCCGTTTGCTCTTTTCTCAGCTCAACTTAAAAAAAATTAAACGACACCCGAAGGCCATTGAGTTTTTACAGAACATTGTTACGTTTTTAATAGCAGGAACGACGTAACTACGTACAAATATGTGCATACGTGCGTCGGTTGTTGGTGTGTTTTGCAACTGCCGGCAAGAGCAATCAGGTGTGGACTGCACTCGCCCGTAGTTGCATAAAGTTGTTTCGAAACACGGATCGCGGTCACTGCCGCCACGGCTCCTAAGGGCAGCCGAACCTACGCCACTTCACTACTTCCAATAGGTACTGAATGACTACTGTATACACCGATACGTCTCAAAGTATTCTCATACCAAATCCTGTAGTCATCAAATTACAAATCCGGCTGTGTTACTCTCAGCTCAGGTGATATGATATCATTCGTATTTCAACATAACTTTGCTTGCAGTAATGATTCAATCTTTTATCGTTGACTTAGCCAAGCCTGTTTTAATGTTCTTCGGCTTCCCCGATTTGTAGTCATGTGAAACAAAATACAATATAATTTATCAAAATCTTTGTGTGTTGCAATACAGATCGCCTGCGCATGCACATTTATAGGAGTAAGTTAAAATGTCAGTTATAGATGTACAAATAGCTTGTGTTACTAATTGATACGGTAGCTTTGGTAGATATCAATATTGTTAATGCTAAATTACGACCTGTTAACCCACTTTACACCGCTGTCGTTGCTGTTTAATCAACGAACGGTTCCGGGTCGAAGCTTCGATTTGGGTATCTAGATGACAGATATACAATTATACATTCTTTTTTCTGATCTTATATATTGGTGATAAATTGTAGAGCACCTGTTATAGAGTACTTTGCATCTCAGAGCATCTGATTAACATGCGTAATACGAATAATACTTGGAATATAAATATTTCATTATTCGTTCTTTACTGATCACTGGTCTCTCTTAGTTAAATAGGTTTAGAATCTACTCTGCATGGTTCATGGTACAGTAATGACTCACTGCAGTACTTAGAATTTTTATCGCTTGACAACGCCCATCCTAAACACTGCAACCTATATTACGTAACTTGGTCACAAGTTGAGCTGAAAGCACTTCTAAGCGTATCACATATTTTACATAGTGCGTAACAGGACTGTAAGTGTAAGAAGTAATGCATTATTGAATAGTTTTGCAACTGTCAGGAACGTTTTACTACAAAAAATAAAAAAGTATATGGAGTGAGAAAAATTTTAAAGTGGGCATTCCATTTTTGCCGACATTCAAAAACTATACGTTATTGTTAATTTAAGAATTAAAAGATAATCAAATTAGTTGTATAGTCGTTGCTGTTGTATTTTCTTTCATCAGAAAGTGGTTATATATTATGTTGTTGTTGTTTTGTTTCCAGCGAGTAACAACATGCGGTCCCGCGTGCGGGTCTGGGGGCGCGAGCGTATCCGCGGCGGGCACGGCGCGGCGACTCGCCTCCAGCCTTCAGAGCACAAGCACCGGATCCCTACCCGACTACGGAACCCAAATCGTCGACCCCTACCGCCTGCTAGAAGACGACCTCGCCGGCATCTACGAGGACATACGAGCGGTTAGTGACAGCGTATAGTCAAGGGCTAGGAACTTGGCAAGAATCTGAAAGAGACAGATGCGCAGAACAAAATGCAGAGCAAAACGACTTCTGCGCATCTAGTGTCTCTTTCTACGTCTTGCCAAGTTCCTTGCCCATTACTGTATTTACGTGATAACGGGAAATGACAGTTCGTGTCTAGTGACATTTGAGACGACATTATGTCTTGACGTGTCTGCTGTAATCCGTGCTCTACATTTTTTATGTATCGACAAAATGTCACACGACCATTCGCTATAAGGGGTGGTATTCATCAAAAAGTTTACGATAGCGTGGCTTCTAAGCCACTACAATCTCTGGATTGTAGCTTCGTCATGGTACTGACAATTTCATCGACACGTCAAGTGTCAGTTATAGGTCAATTATACGTTGTAATAAATAAATTCAGCTTATCACGCTAGTAAAAGGATCTTGGTCAAAGAATCTAGTCAGAAACTAAAGATCATTGTACTATTTGGAACTTTGTAAACCACTAAACATTAAATTCCTGTGATTAGATATGATAAATTCCGATAAAGTAAAGGATCTGAATATCTCTTTTTATAATTATTTTTCCAAACATAGCGTGAGTGTATAAAAGGTACAACGACTCGGTATTTTTTTTTCAAATTTTTCCTTCGGTCAAGAGTGTTCTAAGTACGTGCGTTCTCTTAATTTTTATGTGAATAATAAAGGGGTCTTATGATAGGTCATCGCGGTGTCCATTGATCGACAAGTGTGTCAAAGTCACGACGCCTCAGCACGCGAGCGGGCTTGGTTGTGCAATTCGTGCACTATCGCTGATTTGATATTGATTATAAATGTTATATTAGATAAAAAATAATAATATTTAAATTCAATAAACCGTTAAACTTAAACTATAGTCGTTCAGGATATTGTGGATAGATAACGTTAATCAGTCATGTAATTAGGATATAGGACACTAATCGATGTTTTCATAAGCTTTTAACATGTTAGCTTTTAGTTTGTTTTACAAAAGAGAACTAAAAGTGTAAATGATGACCTTCCAATGGAGGTTACCAGTCACCACTGAGCTACTCTTCCTCTAGGCGTAAAATAAATTCGCATTAAGTTTATTGTTACTGTGTACTCCTTAAAAAAGAGATCATTTTTGAGAGGATCTCAGTGTGTCGTAAATTATAAATCGGATCGCAAACTGTTCAGAATGTAATGAGAAATCTGCATATTGAAATTTCACCCAGTTATTGGTTTATTCCGCACTCATGTTGCACCATTATTATGGTTCGTGCATTGTTTACAAAAAATATATTTGGCATGATATTTTGTACTCGTTAGCATGACGTACCTACATTGTTAATTTCACATACTAAATATGTTTCAAAGTCACATCTCGTAATTGCGGTTGGCTGGAAATAAAGATGACAAGACTGTGTTTACATGGTATTTCCCTCGCGTGTAAGTGTCAAAAATTGTCAGTTTTATATCGACTAGTTTTTCTATAAATATCTTAGTTAAAACATTCTAAGCCGGTTTATTTATGTAACTTGTAAAAATATGTTATAATATCGAATGAATTACTTATAAAAAAATAACAAACGACTTATTCATAAAATAATTTAATTAGGAAATTGATACGAACACATTGGATTCATTATTATTTCACATTGGATTAATTATTTATGAATTAATTACGCAGAGTAAACGAAGGTCAACTTACATAATCTATTCATCGCTTCACAAAACTCGCGAAAGCTTTTTTGAAACATCAAGCAATCCTTCCATGTTAAATATACAAGTTTATTGTATATGTATATTGTATTACAGTTGAATAGGTCGTTTGTTTGTCACGTCACCAACATTACGTTCGAAGTCGGTTATAAATCACAACCATTTTCAGATTACGAGACTCACCCAATGCTTTGTACTATCCGGAAATTATGCAGTAAAGTACTGAAAATATGGACAGTCAAGTACTTCTGTTGAATATGTTTAAGTAACTATATCTATAAATACAGTGCTGATAATATAGACATGTATTGCTTGCGTAAACATAATTAAGGTATAACGATTCGAAAGGACCCATGACAACAGATCCACCCCTGTCCTGTTACCGTGGCCATACATATAAAGGCGTCAGCTCGTTTGCCTACTTTCTTGCTTGGGAAACTCGTCTGAACTAGGCGCATACGTGAACGCCGCGCTACAACTTGCATATTTTCTAACCGCTATTTCCTAGATGTCAATGCAAAAAGTTTAAGCTACGTACTTTCACGTACACCGTAATATTGGCATTATTTTCAAACACATGTATATTGTTCATTCGAATGTCGATTTAATTGTAGTTCTTTGTAAACATAATTGACCGCTGAAATTAACTCGATGTTTTCGCATCGGCTCCAATGCTTTCGATTTCTAAGTTGTCACAATTTGAGAGTTATGGTAAATGTCAACAAAAGGTAAATATTCCGTCTTGGGTGCTAAACAGCATTACATAGGCAGTAGTTCGCTTACTGTCCGATATGTATTTATATTATTCACCAGCTTATCATTGATCATAATCTCTTGCGTTCAGTTTCAGTTATTTTCTCTGACCGTTCATATAATACCTAGGTATATTGATTTTTCTTTATTGGCCCTTGACTTACATATTTCTCAGGATTCTATGATTATGTGTTAAAGATTCACAAATATTATGTTGCAATCGAAATGAGTTATGCCGGTTGCGTTCATCAACCTTGAAGCCTATAACAAATTGTTGTATTTCATTCGGCTAATCGCTTGATGACAAGGCTTCGTCTTTGTTCAATATCAACATTGAATAATTCATTTTTGACTTACGAAACTAAGATTTTTCTTGGGATCCAAAAATTATTGCAGTGTGAGTTGATTTTGTTGCTGTTCTTTTTTTAATTGAAAATATGGTAGTAAGATTTTTTTGATCGAGCGTGTTTAAAATTATCTTGTTTTATTTGTATGTTTGTCCTTCGTTTACGGCGTTACACCGTTTTGTTAAATAATATTTACCTATTCTTTTATTCCACTCGTGCAAAGTCGGGGCGGTTAGCTTGTATAGTTTATGTGTATAATGGACAAGTAATACGCGTATCGGAATCGCTTATGAATTTTAATTTGATTGATAATACCTTAGCATTGTATAGATGTTGCGATAACGCCCGGTGGAAAGTGCGGCGCGTGAAACCGCGCGAAACTTGAGCATTGACCTTCTTTCGGGGCTAAACGCTGTAAAGAAAATTGCCAAGTACTAACACTTTCTTTAACTGCCTGCTTATCTTGCGAGTAGAACGTTTTTTCTGTAGTTCGAAACAGGTTCATACTGCTAGCTCATCATTTTGTTGACCCAGTTATACTATTATTTCGATTTTTAGAAGTATAAAACGTAATCTCGGAAGATAAATGCCTTAATTAGATATTCTCAGCGTTTTGAAGTCGGTCAAATTAAAACGTTTTTTAACTTAACTAACTTATTTTCAAGGGTTTTGTAATTGGTAATAACAATTCGTTTTTCCTCTTTCGTTTCTGCTAACACAATAATATTCCTCACCTTCTAATCTAATTTTCGAAGAACTGTGATGCGATGCGATCACACCGGTGACCGCTAATCAGCACATTGCGTCTTAAATAAATAGTTTTGTAATATGGCATTGGTTTGCTATTCTGTCCTAACCAATATTTACATATTGCTGAAGAATTTCGATATATATAGCTATTGACTTTGGATATTTTCTTTGTATATAATGTAAGATGGTGTCCTAAATATCGTTTAAGCTCGAAGTACACAGTTATATTAAAAACTTATACTAAAAAAGTCAATATACTATACTAAAAAAAGTCTTAAAGTTTTTAACGAGTATTTTTTGAAACCAGATTGATAAAAACTTAATAAGCATAACATGGTTAATGTACTTTTAATGGGATTTTAAACATTGTTAACAATCATCGATATTATAGAGCACATAGATAATTTAGATATGATTAGGAGTAGGTACGTACCTACACAAATATTATTAAGCTAAATGAAACAAGGCAGAATTTTTAAAGATCATGAATTGGTTTTTAATAGATATTATAAAAAATATAGGAATATGTTAGAAATTACGACAATTGAAGAACATAGGGCAGAATCGCTGTTGCTGGTGCTATAAGTAGGCTCTATCTTTCTTGACTTTCGCTCGACACAATTTTAAAGGACCTGAATGAAATTAGATTACATTCTACATACAACTGTTATTGTATAACAGTTATTATTATAGTATTAATGTTTTTGTATAACTTGTTGCTTGCGTACTGGACTGCATTGAGAAGAAAGAATTTATAGGTATTTCGAATTAATTAAGAAAATATTTCTTCATAATATTGCCATGAGTTATAAAAACAAAAAGAAATGTTACTGCGAATAACAATACATTTAATGATATCCTACAACATAGACGTCACAGTTACCCGTCATACCATAGAAACGGCTGACTAATATTTCTGTTACTTTGAACTAATATTGGATGTTCTTTATTTTTTATCGATAGAACAATAAATATTACAACACTTTCACATTAATGACCCCGTCGTGGTACTAGAGATGTTCTGTGTCACGGTCCATTCGATTGCGTGACTTGCAGTTTGTCGTATATATTTTAGAACTGTCGTAGATGAAGCTAAATGTTAAGAGCATAGTAGTATAAGTATGTCGAAAAATTTGATTTGTTTGAAAAATGTTGTCTCTCTCATGCAACAATGTTATTAACCTTGAAAGCTAACGAATTTAAAATTAAAAAGCTGAATGTTTTGAGCATTGCGGTTCGAGATTCAAGTTTTGGTACAGACAAATAACGGATCTAATTATTTTATCAGTCTCTAGCTTAGTCTTAGCTAGTCGCCTGAAAGCAACTAACACACAGATGTGTGCTAAGTAATAATTCACTATGGCTTCCTTTTGGTGAGAAAATCCAGTATGGAAACATTGTAATAAAGACTAGAAATGAAGTCAGGTTTAAAATAATTTTAATTATGAATTACGTACACATGCAACACGTTCAGACTTACGTGATTACACAGGACTGGACATGTAATTTGAAATTGTATATGAATAACTCAATATGCATACGACAGTAGCCATTCATATAGCCTTACAAATTAGAGAATTTGAATTGTTAATATGCGAATTACCTTTTGAAGGCCCGGTGTGCTAATGTTTGTAGATTTGTTAGAGTGACCGATGAGAATATAAATTATGTTAAATGAGACAGTTTTAGGACTCGGGAGTTATTATACCTAACTGTTAAATTATTGTCTTAACACACATTTTTTGATCAATTAATTCAATTTAAATATCATAATATTTCGATTACTTTTGCCGTAACATTTTTTCGAGAAAAATTAACTAGAAATTGGTTGTTACCTACTTTTTTGAGTAGACCGTACATTCTTTAGCAGAACTGAAGGTTAACCGGATCAAAGGTCGATGACATTTCTGTTTATTACATTTACCTTGACTGGGAAATATGTGAAAGTAATGTTTCACTTAAATTATAGGTGGATTACCCAAGCGCATCCTTATGGTTCATGTACGACTATAATAGTCAGTTTTTATTTTTTCTGTCTGTACGTTATACACCGCGAAGATGTTTATCTATACTTATAATGAAAAGCTGAAGAGTTTGTTTGTTTGAATGCACTAATCTCTAATCTAATCTAATAGTAAAATACTGGATCTGTATGTTACGCATATCCATAATCCATAACCATGAATTAATACGTATATCGTTCGTAATTCCTCTGAAAATACATAATATATTAAAGCCTAGGATAGCATTACGCATGCGCGTATCTTTGTGAATGCGAGCAAGTTAGAACGATACATTGCTCTCTGTCTGTCACATTCAGCTAAGCTAGATAAAACCTTCCATATTTTAATTTAATTTTAATCATCGCAAATTTATTGGGTGATAACTTAATACATTAAAAAATCTATGCTACGAGTACCACAAAGAGACAGAGTGTAAATTTTTCCCTGTTTGCTTCGGGACTTAATAACGAGTGGCTATTAAGTGGTTTCTTAATACATTTGTATAGTTACAGATCGTCTCTGTTGTGTCTGAGACTCAATCGCATAAAGAAAAGCTCGGCTGTATTACCGAGCATTTCGCATTTCGAAACTTAATGTTTTCGGTTAGGATGATAATAAATTTTATGTTTTGAAGATTATACTAATAAATAAGGCTTAAAGTTATAAATATTAAACGACCTTGTATGACCTTGCTATTTTTATTGTCAAAATTGATAATGATATAATTAAGTAATAACAGTTATATGAAAAACTAGCTAGCGGGTAGCTGCTCACCCTCGCTTCGCTTTGGGAAAAAATTGCATGTCTACCAATTTACATAAAAGTGTAATAAATTATACATTTATAAACCTTCCTCTTCAATCACTATCTATTAAAAAAACGCATCAAAATCCGTTGCGTAGTTTTAAAGATTTCGTACAAAGGAATATAGAGACAGAAAAAGCGACTTTGTTTTATATTATGTAGTGATTTAGTGCCTTAAATTTATGAAAATTGTCTACGATATCAATATCTTATCCGTCACGCTTAGTGCATTCTTTGTGCAATTTAAACGTATAATATACTCTTCTGCAAACAGCCACGTACGCGTCAGGACTCAAAGCGTTTTGGTCACTTAGATAAGATTATCCAGTTCTGGGTGTCGGTACCAGCACGGCTACTGGTGTCGCTAATGTCGCTACACGCAACCTATTATACAGTTCGCGGCACCTGACTGTCGAAACAAGGTTGTTCTGTGACGCATTATTGGCGTTCGTGATATTGTTACGTAACCTTAAAATATTAACACCATCTATATTAATAATTTCGTCAAGGGGTACGGTAGACTCGATTAAAACTTTACCTGAATAATAAAACATAAAAAAAT
>DWKA01001537.1:0-12217 GCA_018249155.1 Panoquina ocola ocola | reverse complement strand
TTTGGGTAAGCACAACTATCTGCCAGGCGAATCGAAAGGTGCATAGTTTTGGGTATAACTACGTGCATAAACATGCACCTTTCGATACATAGGTACAGTACTTTCTATACCTATTTTCCTTGAAGCGAAGCGAGGACGAGCAGCTAGTAAGAGCGGTTTCAGACTAGCGTATTTGTCAGTGCGTATACGGTTCTTTCAGCATACGCGCTTACACGCGCGCTACAATACGCGCTTCAAAAAACCGGACGCGCGCATGCTGGCATATTTCGGCATGTTCGCTCGAACCGGTAGCACAGTGTACATATCACGTACATATAAATAGATATATTATACCTATTCTGTGCCGGTAGTGACAGTAGTGACGTCGTGTCAGCGGCTCGCGTTTATACGCGCGTCAACGCTCGTACAAAACGAGCTTACACGCGCGTAAAAAACGCTAGTTTGAAACCGCCGTAAATGATAAAATCTTCATGTTTAGGATACTTATTTAAGTATTACACTTTATACACATCTATAGGGACTTCATTAAATAGGTACTACTCGTACTATTTATTCCTATTTTGAAACCTGAATACCTACCACTACCGCAATATAGTTTACTCCATAATCTAACTAAATAAGTGTTACCAAATTTAAAAAAGGACATACTCGTAAATTAGACCAGTCATTTAGTGATAAGGTCATGAACACACAGTCAGACAAAGAGACATTCTATTCAGGAAAGATAAGACCAACTGAAATCCATCACTGTCGTAAGGATTATTACACTCTTAAAACAGAAAATACCTAAATCTTTACTTGCTTTACATTAAAATCCTTCTGTTTCTTATATGTTAATTTCATATGAGTACATTTAAGGACCTACATATGTAGGTTAGATAGATATTTTCACAGTTCCCAAACGAATATTGATTATATTCACTTACCTATCCAGTTCATCCCAGTTTTTTAGTACGAGCTCTTCCTTCGACCTTTGTACTAGTTACAAATATATATACCTATCTCAACGGTGGGTGTTGTGGAGTAGATAATGACAATCTAAAAAAGTCTGCTCACTCGGGCAGCAACTAAACATTAATATTTACAATTAAAAATAGCACAATACACCAATCCTACTTATTTACATTCTTATATCCTGGTTAGGTGTTTATTTATACGACCGACTTTGGTTTGTTGTTGACTACCGAGCGAAACGTTCGATTCCCGACCAGGGTAAACAGGTGTGTGGAGTATTTCTATATAAAATTATCACGTAAATTATACCTACATATCTACTTGAATAAACATACATGTTTCCTAAATACGTAGGTACATACATAAAACATTCAATAACACGAATTGTACAGGTGCTTAACTGCTTGTAACGAAAAATGACTTCCCAGTTTTCTTTACAGCAGAAAGTAAATTTTAGAAATCATAAATTATAATTATTACTCAGGCATATCATACATTTAGATTTTTTCGTTACCTACAATTTTCTACAAGTCTATTCTTTTGATAAATTATATCAGGCATCCATATACCCGCCAGTCTATGACGTGAAATAAAAAAATGTATAGAATGGTTTTGTAGTGGTATTAGGCTGCCTGTCCACCGGACCGGAGCGAGGCAGCGGAGCGGAGAAACGGATAAATAGGTACATATTAACCAATAGATTGTGTTGATTTTGGAGGAGCGGAGGATATTATGTTTGTTGTATGGTGTTCTGTTTTTAGTGTTTTTTTATAGCGGCAACAGAAATATGTAATATCATGTGTGAAAAATTGTCTAGCTATCACGGTTCACGAGATACAGCCCGATGAGAGACAGACAGACGGACAGCGAAGTCTTAGTAATAGGGTCCCATTTTTACTCCTTTAGGTACGGAACTGTAAAAAAGAGGTTGCTACGTAGTTTGAAGTTGGGTCCGGATAAGGGGTCTAAAGGACCGGTGGTTGACCAAAAAAAGCCACTGAAACATACATATTTGGTACAATTTACGTAACTTTTAATGTATTAGGTAACACGAGTACTAATATTATTTAATTGAATAATTAATTAATTATCCATCTTACTATCCAAGATCGAACCTTTCGCTATTCGGCTGCGGACCGCGGTCCATATTAAGCGGTCCGCGGTTTTGGTCTTTCGTGATCCGATAGGTACTTATTGCAGCCCACCTCCTTGACTGACCCTTGCAGTATACCAGGGGCCAACAACTACTTTCATAACGTGTCCGTTTTTCAAAATAATAAAACCGTTGCGGTCCGGGAAAATTTGGTATTTAAATAGTTGCTATGTGTATATCAATGGAAAAATAAAACGATTCTATTAGCGTATCTACTTATTTGTTTTTCGTACTTTTTTACGGTTTTGTATTTCGTATTGTTATATCTGACTTGAAACACTATCCACGTAGTCTGAACTGTCCGCAGCACATACCTACCTAATTTACGAGTATTTGAGTTAGGTAGGTGGGTATTTGTTGTTTTAATTACGTGAAACGTCAAAATATTTATCTTGTATCTCAACTGTTTCATGTAAGATGTTCACTATATCGCGTTACTAAAATAAACGGAAAATGCACTGAAGGACAGAATTCTGTTTTCTCCTCTAGGTTTATACCTAATGTATAATACAGTAGATAGGTACATACAATATTATATCATAACGTTATAACTAATAACAAATCTATGAATTAAGAATATAAATCAGTAAATCATCATTAATTACAACCCATAATCGTTCCACTGCTGGGCTCGGGTCTCCTCTCACAATGTGAGGGGTAGAGGCCATAGTCCACCACGCTGGCCAAGTGCGGATTGGCAGACTTCAGAACACCTTAGAGAAAATTATGGAGACCTCTCAGGTATGCAGGTTTCCTCGCGATATTTTCCTTCACTGAAGCAAGTGATAATTCACTTGTAATACGCACATAACTTATAGAAAATTAGTGGTGCGTGCAGGATTTGAACGCATGACCTCCCGTTCGAAAGACCAACGTTCAAACCATTAGGCTATCATTGCTTATAACACAAAATCAGTAAATGCTAAGTCATTATAATTCGTTTAAAGTTCTGAAATATAAAATCTAAATGTATAAAACTCAAAGGTGACTGACTGACTGACTGACATAGTGATCTATCAACGCACAGCTCAAATCGCTGGACGGATCAGGCTGAAATTTGGCATGCAGGTAGATGTTATGACGTAGGCATCCGCTAAGAAAGGATTTTGCTCAATTCTACCCCCAAGAGGATAAAATAAGGGATGAAAGTTTGTTTGGATAACCATACTCTTAACGCGAGCAAAGCCGCGAGCATAAGCTAGTAATTAATATTTTGAGTTGGGAACGACCTAAGGTAGTTAGTATTTTCCAAGGAGTGGAGACTGAGGCATTTGGAAAAATCCTGGGGTTTTTAGTGGGTACATATTGTGGGTATACGGGTGATATTCTCTTCGGAGACCCGCATAACCCACTACTTAAGGGTGGGTTCGCGTAAGGCATTTTCCCCTGACGAAAAAGCTCTTGGTACGTAGCGCCTACTTCTACGCTTATAGGCTTATATGCTTGTATACGCTATATCTAAGGTTACAGGCGTCAGCAGAATCAATTGTAAGAGAGTAGTAACTTTTTCAGCCCAATTTGGAAGAATATGAATTTCCACAGATTTGTTTCGTTTATAGTTCATATAAGAATTGTCAATCTATCAAGGTATAATGCGGTACAATTTACACAATGCAATGCAAAGTTTGCTTACGGTTTATGTATGGGTGGTTGTGGGGCGGGCGGCGAAACGCATGGGCGCGCTTTCGCGTTTCCCGGTGATGCAGGATGATTCACAGCTTCAGCACGCGGGCGGGCGGCGCGAGCGTCGCGGGCGCGGGGCGGCTGCAGCGGCCGCGTGCGGCGCGCGGCGTGCGGCGTGCGGCGTGCGGCGTGCGGCCGCGGCGTGCGCGGGCGCCGGCCGCCGTGCAGTCGGCAGTGTAGCACGCGCCGCCCGCGGCCGCAGTTCGCTCGCCTCGCTCCGCCGAGCCGCCCGCGCCGCCTCCCCGCTCTGCCGCACCACGCGTCCGCTGGGCGCGTCGCGCGGGCCGCGGGCCCGGCCCGCGAGCCTGCTGCTGCTCGCCGCGTGGCTGGCGGCCGCCGCCGCCGACCCGGCCTGCCCGCAGGAACCCCCGGCGCCGGTGTGCGCCTCCTGCCGCTCCTACGAGAACGCGCGCGAGTACAGCCTGCGGGTGATCCGCGAGAGCCTGCTGGCCAAGCTGGGGTTCGCGCAGGCGCCCAACACCACGGGCCGGCAGCTGCCGCGCGTGCCCGCCGACCTCATGGAGCGGTTCGAGCGCCGCCCGCCGCCGGCCGGGGTGCAGGCCGACGCGCCGGCCCTCTCGCGGACCTTTGTCACTCACACCGAGCAGGACGATTTCCTCGCGCGAACCGACAATGTCCTCATCTTTGCCCGTTAGTATCTTGTAACCGCATTTTTTGCATTCAGCATTATGATCTTAATCAGCCAGTTAGCCATTGATAGCTTCGAGTTCGATGACCCGTATGGACGTTATGTGTAAAATTAAAAATGTCCCACTGTCCGAGACAGATGCTAGACTTCTATGACGTGCAGACTCGTAATTGTAGATATTTTTTGTAAGACTATCAATTAAGAAATTAGCAAAACCGTTATGTAGACATATAAGTAGAACATTGTACAGTTTTTGTTCACTAGATAATTTATTGCATCTGTGAGTCTCATCGAAGTTTGGCCAACTCCACGTGCAAATAACTATTCGCCTGACATGGTCTACAGAGTTCATTGACAGGCACGTGTGCAGCTTATAAGTGGGTAAGGCACTCCATGATCGTCTCACGCACTGCCAATTTTAATTAACCAAAGATAAGTTCCACTCCAACAGTACCGTACTCTATGGTTCCATGTAGAGATTGCTCGTTATGGGATTATGTGAATTCACCTGAAGTAGTGCTTGATTGATTATTATTATTTTATTACGTCAAGAGTGCCTCTAGATATCAAAGAATTCAAATACGAATCTTTAGCCAATAAATACATCGCTGCTGAATATGTTACAAACTCAATTAAACACTATTATTGCCACAAGTTTTTGATGTCTTTGAAAAACAAAAGATATAAAGGATGAGAAGAGAACACAGGGTTATCTATAGGCGTACAAATATATGATCTGGAAAAGCTAAGGGGCTTCGACCGCTCGTGATAACGTACACTTTAGTGCTTTCGTCTTGAGCAAATAGATTCTGATTAGGTATAACATAAAGATATTCACAGAAATGTTAATGTTAAAAACTGCAAAAATATTATGTGAATAGTATCTATTATTACAAAAAACAATAAAATTACCGTTATACCCGTAAATTCATATTGGTTTAAAAAAGTGGGTAGGTACCTACTTTTATAAGTATTATATCATTTATGTATGTTTAAACAGTTGTATTAACTTAGTTATTCATGTCAAAATTATGATAAGACAGGCTCAAGGAACGATTATGCAGACCACAACGCGATGTGGCTTCATTCAAATGTCAAAACAGCGAAATACGTTTTGCGGTATTTAAAAAAGTCAATGACGCGTTGTGGTAATAAAGAAAAGCTATAACGTGTTCAGAGCTTCAAATTGATGCGACCACATAACGACAGTTTGTGTTTTAGTGCTATTGAGGTTAAGAAGTGTTACTACATCACATATTACGATGGGACCCCACAAATCGTGGTCAAATAAAATTTCAACTCCCAAAAATCCATATGCTATTTCAAGGTTCTGTGATAAATCAGAAACAACCCTCGTATTGTTGATCGAGGATACAAACTATATTATTATTTATTAACTTCATGTGTGGCAACTGGCAGCTACTTCTTTAAACATTGTTACAACGGTTAGAAAGAAAATAAGATAGAGAACTTAGGTATAATATAGAGAAACTAAACTTGTCTTGAAATAAATAATTCTTTTTATTTTTTGTTAAGCACGGTAAAAATAATAAACATATTTAAGATAAGTAACATATTATAAAATAAACATCAGATAAATGAATAACCTCCACCTCGAAGAAAGCGGTTGTTTAGTGAACTTGAAGAAGTAATAAATCTTTAATCATTTCCGATACAGTTATTCGTTTAAAAATAACTACTCTACGTTTTGATTATTACCTACGGATCAATATTTATATTAATTATAATAAAAAATAATAACTTCTACATATTCTTATAATGTTATAAACATACATAATGCATTTGTTTGTTACATAATAATCAGACGAATTGTACTCGGTGTGCACTTGTTAAGCACACATATCAAAGTTCTCGCACAGCTAGACAAGGAATAAACATTAAAAGCATTTTAGGAATGTGTCATGACCCAAATGATGATTTAGTTATTATTTTTAGCATAATTTATCACTCTCGGTGTAGTTATTGTAGTATTTACGTGTTTGCTGGATAGGTGATAGGTCGTCGATACCACACGACAGGGTTCATTGCAGATATCGCTTTATTCGTCTCTGTTTACGAATGTTATAATATAATCTGAAAATTATTTTATTTATTGCCAAAGTACATGATTATAATTTTTAAATTAAGAGTAATTATTTTATGTATGATTACTAATTAATTATAATAAGTAATGTGATGTTATATTTTGTAACGATGACGTGAGTTTATGCGTGTGAGTGTGTTTGCAGTTTGATAGTTCCTGTGCAGTGGATGGATCGTTCATTGGCCCTCAATTTTATCCATGAAAAGATGAGGAATGTGGCCGCCACCGCAAACCTTTTGTTTCTTGAATAATTTTGTGAGATCAATCTACGGCAGTAAGAAAATTTGTCTGTTATCACGTTCATCATGAGTGAATCTTACAATTGGTAGGAAACAATTTTGTGATAAGTTAGTTTTAGATAGATTTATTGCTAAAATAAGTTATCAGTGTAAAGAATAAAACCACACTTTCGTATTGCTAGTGATAATAAACACGATATTTACAACTCAGGAGTCTGAAATCAATCCTGAAAATTATATTAGATCATGTTTAATACAAAATTGCATTGACGCCTAAAGGGGTATGTAAAATTTCAACTCCTTGGAATAAGAGGAAGTGTCTTATTTTAATTAAGCCTGTAATGTAGAGGCACGCAAACATTAAAAGATTGTAAAAATATGTACACCATTTTTGCCCAACGTATCCTTATGTATTCTACAGGCGTGCCTTAGATTATTAACTTTTGTTACTCTAGTCGCCAGTGTGCGTAAGAATGCGGGATTGGGATTACACAGAAGGGAGCGAGTTACTTAGTTCCAATGATTTTGCATAGTTGAGTTTAGTGGGAGCGTGTAGCCGTGTAGGCGGTGGTAGTGTCGCGGCGAATGTCCGTTTGCCGTTTCATATTGCCAAGGAACACTGCCCTCGACAGACCTCGACTCCTAATCGTACAAACGGACCGCCTCTGTATTACTGGGTGACACAATTTCTGACACATTACCTAATAATCTCAACGTACGTTACCTAATATTGGTCTATAACAATGATATTATTATGACCGGAACTGTCGTCATCTGACGTTAAATAAAAGTAATTAGTAAAGCAGAGGATTAGGCCTATTGGGGATACCTCTTTAAAAAAAACGCACCTGCGGTTCTTACCTCTCGGGTGGTGTGGAAATAGAGCCAGACTCGGGTTCCGTGTCTTGAAATTAAGGAGCAATAAGACGAACGACTCTACAATGCTAGGTAGAGTTATTTTCATAGTTCATTTTGCTGTCCATCAGCCTGAATGTTAAGTCTTAAATAAAATTCTAAAACTTAGAAAAAATTACTTAATACCATTTCCATAATGGATGCAAGGAACATCTTCATTTTTATGGATTATTACAACAAACGCAATTGTCCATTGTTATCTCTTTTAATATTCATCATATAGCGTCGTTTGTCTTTCATCATAATATATCAAAATTTTCACCACCAATCATCCTTGATAGGCAATAACGCTAAATCTTCATATTTCCCACACTCTGCAATAGATTAAAACTAATAGATAATATAATTCAACCTCGCATAGATTCGAAAATGTCGATAAATTCATTAAATCGTGTTATCGTTGTATTGCATCTTTTCATATTATTAGGGTATACAGTCAGGAGAGCACGTTCGTGGCCACCTTAAATAATATATGTAAGTCAAATTCAAACAATCTAACTAATCAGAAACGTCCGCACCGGGTCCGTAGAAGTTCTACAATATTAATAAATTACTCTTTACACTCGAATGACTAGCGAAATTAGTAGTTGCGTTCCAACTTTGTCATTTTTATAAATAACATTTTCTTATCATAAAACACAAGGACATGCCACTAGTGCTCTCTTTAATAGCAGTATCTCAGTATTCTGATTAAAGAAGGAACATTATTGGTACATACCGCATCGCTCTACTCGTAAATAGTGAAGTTTATTGCAATGAAGTCGTTCATTTACTTCGTGGTTTTTTAGTCTTTAGTAAATCTCTGAGTAGCTTTTATAATTTGCGTTTGGTCTTTGTTCGATTTGTGCTTTAAAAAATACATAGAATCGTCATTTAACAACTGTCAATTTCAGTAATAATTTTATTTTATATTTATTACCCTTTTTCCATAAATTTTAAACTAATATTTAGGATGCTGATTATTCATTTAAAATAACGCTACAAACTCCCAGACTCCCACTTAGATTCGCTATGTCGCAGGTGTCATGGACAACACACAGGAAACAACACACTCAACCGAAAAACAATAATTTTATATTCATCCTTAAAATTTCTGCCTCGCTGGGAATCGAACCCAAGACTCTTTGAATGGCAATCCGCTACGATAACCATTATTCAACACGAGTCATCGGTATTACGTGTATAAATTAGCTCGTCAGTTTTTTTCTCAATTAATTCATTATTCGTGTCCGTCTCCATAGCTCGTTGCGGTGGTAAAGCGCTTAATATTCGTGATCGTTTGTATGTGACTTCATTACATAATTACCAAATTATAATTCGTCATTGTTCCCGGAAGACACTTAAAACTGGGAGTATAGTCACCTCGTCTTACTGATGCTTCATTGATTATTCTGGACAGTTAGAATCATAATGAAATTTAAAAAGAAAAAAGATTTTTAGGTCGTTTTCATGTAACAAAAATAATTTATATGTAAGCTCCTACAAATTATCAAAGACGGCGAAAGTGTCCACGGTTCAGGGCATGTGCTAACGTGACAACAGTACGCGAATTGCACGGTTTGTAGCGGGCAATGGGACTGTGGTTGCGAGACGAGGACGACCATTTATACCGATCGATTGTTTTGGCTGCTCGCAGTCACCTTAATTGCTCGGGAATCAAGACGTCTAGTGCTTATGTACTAGGAATCAGTATGATTGGCACAGCATAATTTCCGTAGATATGGTACGCAAAAGTGATCTAATAAATATTTAATGAAATCTAAAAAAATACCAACTTATACCTGTAGGAACTTTATTAATTTTTGTCTGTTTGTTTAAATAAAAGTAAAACAGAAAAAAAATTGTAGGGATATGCTAATTTACAATTGTATAAGTAGGATCTCAATATTATAATAAACTATATAGTTAATTCTATATTTTTATTAGTAACCATAAGTTATGTATGATTCTAGTGCTTTTATTCGGATGTTTAGAAATACGATTTAAAATCAACAGATGCAATAAATCACATATACTTAACAGTGGTATTTCATGGGGAAGTGCTTTGGTTGTAAAGGTTTTTATGTTAATATTAATAGTTTTAATAGAAAAAAAGTACCAAAAGAGTTGGTAGAGGCACCGTCCTCTGCCGCCCATGGACACTGGGACAAACTTCGAATAGTACATTTTGGTGGGAGGGACTGTTTGAGTTGATTAATTTCACAGGCGAAATGACGAATGGTGAACCGAACTTTGATTAGGAGTTACCATGTTATCATGAAAACGTGTGCCACGAATGAATTTTTAATTCGAATGGTTAATTGCTATCGGTCTTAGCGCCTGACGGTGGTTTTATCGGGTAGCATCTTCCATTGGTTTACTTTATTATGAATTATTTTACTTTATATTTATTTAATTTATGTACTTGATGGAAACAGAAAAGTATCTAGTAGTGGGTAGTAGTTTATATAAGTAAATAAACACTCACTCATCGCCTTGCATATACCATAAATTACCGTTCAGAGTTTCATATTCCACGAACATACCTTAGTTTAATAAAGAATCAAATTTAATGTCACAATAATGAATAAGTCACGTAATTAAATGATTTTACCCTACTAGAAATCGATTAAGTATGTAAAACGCCCACCTTTGGCGAGAATCGAACCGTGGAATCTCATCTAGATAGCCGAGAACATTAAACTAGACACTACTTTCCGTTTCTCCATTCATTTTCCTATTCCTTCTATGCCCATAAGTTAATCTTGTCATATAACATATAACGACGCCTAGGTGGTAATGACCCTGCCTGCGAATCGAAAGGTTCCGGGTTCGATTCCCAGCCGAGGTGGATGTGACAGATGAATATTTATTCGTTCTTGCATCAGAGGTGTTAGTAATGTCTAATTTGTATTGTCTATGCCACCGTATTATTATTATTACTTAGTTTATAATATTATTATTATTACCATACCATTAGTGTGGATAGAGCATTATTTTTTACTTTTTATTTATTTTATATTATATTACGAGTAACCTGCTCTCACCTCGCTTCAGAAAAAATATTAACTAATCGTATAATACAATCAACTTAATGAAAATTTAAACGAAACCATGACAAATTATACACCTAAATCTTTCTCATGAGTCACTCTATCTGTTAGTGAAAACTGCATGAAAATTCTGTCAGTTGTTTTTGAGCGTGCATTTGATTTCGGTTCTAATCAATATCATAATTATTTGTCTACTTCATGTTTTTAGGCAACAAAAGCAACTTAGCAACAAGTAGAGCCATTTCTTAGTCCTGTCCAACGGCAATGAATTGACTTTGTAGATTTGTGTGTGTGCCGACAATTAACTCTGGTCTAGGTTGAGTGCCCAATGTTCAATAATAGCAGCTGACGCAATGTAGAATCTCATCTTCCTTTCTTTTATTTCGTAAATGTCAAACTTAATGAAGATAAAGATATACGAGTAATAGACTTAAAAATGATTAAAATTAACTCCAATTGTGTAATAAGTTAAAAGTATAATTTAATTTTAATCACATAGGTAAATATCCAATGTATTTTTGTAATATCTAATCTTATCTAACCTACTTAGCTAATCGTAATAAATAAATCGGATTTTTTTCCTTTATTTTAATACTCTACATCCCTGGTTCCCAAAGTGGTCCATGTGTCTATTTGTGGAAGACAACTTGCAAGGATAATACAACTTATTAACTATTAGAATATTATATTTATTGCTTGCGGAACTTACTAAAATACAAGAGGTTCACGAGACAAATACGTTTGAAACATTCTGTTCTACTCAATTCTTTTTTTCGGCTTTTTAATTTTCTTTAAACACTTTTCTTTTTTATAAAATTTATAAGGATAGAAAACGAGCTAACAGTGCCAACATCCCCTGCCACCCATGGACACTAGTGACAAACTTCGAATAGGATAGTATGAGGGAATAAAGTCATGTTTAAATATAAGGAGTTTAATCAGAATATCAGTTGGGGTCTGTGGACGTTAGGACATATTATTATTGTTTTGTGTTACCACAGCATACCTGCAGGAGGCAGTCCTCTGTCCTCATACGTAGTAACGCATCTGTGACCATTCGTATTGTAGTAGAAACAAGAATTTGTTATGTAGTTAAATATATAATTTTCTTTTAGAATGTTGCATGTTCTTGCAATTAAAATTTTAAGATTTTCTGTATCTTTTTCACATTTACAGTTTTAGGTACCTACCTTAGTACCTACTAAACATAGCTAAGTATAATTTTTAATCTAATGTTCATAATTATGAGACAGTAATTTAAACAGTATAATAACTATAATATACAAGCGTTCCCTTTCCTACTGCATGGCAGTGCATCTAATATTGATTTGTCCATTGACAACAATTACCACTTATTGAGATAGGTAGTTTGGCTGGCTACTAGCTAACCTGGGCCTGAACCGCCATCTCCTTAAAAACAATCTTACTTCAAAACAAGATTGCAACAGTATGTTTTCTTTGCAATTTTGTTATGTCACCTCTAATTTG
>DWKA01001536.1:0-12217 GCA_018249155.1 Panoquina ocola ocola | reverse complement strand
CACCCGTTGTAATTTACATAAAATAAATATTAAAATTATTATAAAAAGGCAATTAATCTATTAATACATTATAGAAATCACTAAGGCTTGTCACAGGCTTTCGGGAAAAAAATCCTTCCAAAAATTTGCTCTGGCAGCCACCACCCGCGCCACGACACGACTGCAAGCCTCCTTAATTAAAAATAGAGACCCCTGGCGTACCTCGTGCAGCTGATTGAAGCCAAACATATTATTTAATTAACGTCTCAATTAAAAAAATCTAGCTGCACTTTGAAGCTCACGTATTTTGAATCAAATCGTTAACAACCTTTTATAGCAGCGTCCTTGCGAAGGCCGATCATTTGCCTATTATTAATAGCAAGTGGTGATTAACGGATAACTTCTAAACCATGGAGACGTGACGAGACGTGCTATTACGTAAACTTGTAGCACGATGTATAAGGAAGTAACCTTTAACTTCTGACACTATAAACAAATATTAGTAATACATTATTAGGCATGCACGATTTTATTGAATTTTCCTAATACTATAATATTTTATTAAGTACATTAACGCTTCTGTAAATCACGCTTGCCAAAACATGTTGATAAACTCTTCCTGGCTTCTGGTTGGTTCGAAACAGTTAAAGCAAATCAAGCAATTTATATCATGCTGGCGTTGGTTCAGGTTTTTATCTGTACCTGCAGTAAAAACTTTATATCGCAGTATCATCATAACTTGTAGACTTGTTCGCGTGAATAAAGTAGTTTAGTCAGCCAGCTCTGTAATATCTTCCATGACAGGATCTCGAAGTGTTAAGTATTATTGTAAATACCAAGGACGCGGGACAAAAAACTACATATAACAGGAATTATTTGATATTCTTCTAAACAATTTGTTCTTTACAAGATCACAAAATATTTTGCTATAGAATCCATTGTATACACGACTTACAATAACACTTTAAGGGTATTGCATAAGGCAACGTAAGTCCAAACATGGTAAGATCAATTAAGTACATGTCTAGGATTATAAATGACGGTTTTAATAAAATGTCGCTCATACGTTGCGAGCTTCAGATGGTGGATGCGCTAAGCGGCGAGCCATGATTGATGTTAGGCGGAGGTGCAGTGAAAGCACCTATACATACCCACAAGTTATACCGTAGCGGTATTGAACCCTCCCACCGAAACCGCGCACCCAAAACACGCGTTACAATTTTTCTCCTACATTGCCCAATACGAATTTGTTAACGGGAACCGGTCAGATACATTCGCTTTTTTTGTTTATGTACAGGCGGGTATAAATTGATAATGTTGGTAATTTGGCGTCCGACCCGAGTGCCGTTGCCCGCTACGCTAATGAGTTTATAATGAACATAATAATGTACCATGATGATATATTTTCCGAATCAATGTCTAGGTCGAACATGTTGAGCAAGTTTGTATGCGATATGTTCATCTCACGCTAATCCACTTCGTGTAAGCGATACGGCCGACAGCAATCTCGTAAACGTACGTGGATTCGAGCACGTATAATCGTTACGACTAAGTGAACTATATAAACTTTTTGCTATACCTACCAATCATTTTGTTAATTATATTATTGCTAATCTCTGTTTCTTTTCAATGAATTTGATAGTGCGATCGCCACTTCGATCGTAACTTACGCGTTGTCGACCATAATAAAAGCGATTAACCAGCTAACCAATTCACCACAAGCGGAACTCGCTATCGTAGATTTATGGATATTCGAAGCCTCTTTTGCTTTAAAATCTTCACGTATTATCCAACTAAATAAAACAGTTACAGTAGCTACGAGGTACTACATAGTTCTCAGGAGTTCTCCTACACTTTATTACTGTTTCTACACTTCACTATGGATTAACGACATACTTTTCAGATAGGTACCTACTTCATGTAGGTATATAAAATTGTTTGTCCACACTCTAAACCGTAAACAATTGCATGGAAATCGAATCCATCACCGCATTCGCTAAAAACGTTGAAAATCACAAAATGATTTGATGCGAGTTGAATGACTCAAAGCGATGTGAGTTTAAAAACAATGTGGGCATTAAAATTCGAGCACGAATGAGTACCGTAAATATGTGGAAATTATCCAAACCGCTGTGAAGTATTATTGTCTGTAATCATTAAACAGCAGGTAATATTTACAAGTTTATGTAATTGTACTTCTTGAGACATGAAACAATTTTGATTTTTCATAACGGAAAATAACATTCACATCAACATTCACAAGTAAAGCTTACTCTGACCTCTTGACCTATTTGGTAGTGATCTGCAAATCGAAGTCTGTTCTTACCACTCTCAGCGTTTCCTGTATTCTATAATCCTTGTGTATCCTGCCTAATGCTTATAATTATGTACGTATGTGAGTAAACGTTTATACCATTTTTTTTTCATCAACATTTTTCCAATATAGACCCAAGTTTTTGTGTGTAAACAATCTCAAAAACGTAGGTAACACACAGCCTGAACAAAAAGAACCCTGAAAAAAATGCAATATAAACCTAAATTTTGTTAAATCTATGCACTTTTCCTCTTCGTTTCTAGGGACTTCAGTTCGAAAAATAGTTTTTACAAGAATTTGTATGCCTATAGTTGCATCACTTATAAAACTATACAAACATTTAAGTGACCACAAATTAATATACTTATACAATGAGATGACCACTTATTTTAGGAAAAAAATATTGCATTTCATCGTTTACATTGAAAACAATACAGTTACTTGAGCTATAAATATAATTTGCATGAAAATCAATTTCGCTAAAGACTATTACAATAATACAATTTATACAAAAATGAAATATGTATGGTAAAGGTTTATAGAATGTGTTATAAAAATAAACATAATATGAAAGAGCAGCAATGATAAGATATCCAGTCAGGGCCCTGCAATAAAAATAATATATTCAGTCTTGTTACCCACATAAACCCTTTTCTACTTTTTATATACTTACCCTTTATTACTTTTGTATTCCTATCCAATTGAAGAAATCGCTGTGATAAGGTCGTCTATTACTTTTTATTTCTTGCTTGTTTAATATTAACTTACAAAAAGTACAACAATATAATAAAAAAAACTCAAACCCTAAAATTAACCATGTATAGTTAAAGCTATTTAGAAGATTTCGTATCATCTGAATTTATATTACGCTTTTATTTAAAAGCATATTTTCTTCAAATTACCAAAACAAAGTAAGTAGGTACAAAGAGTAACAACGTAAAAACATACAAAAAAAAATTAAAATATTATCTAAAAATAATATAGAGTTTTGTTTACTCTTTTCCGACGCTGGCGTAGGAACTTTATATAAGTAACATTGCAAAAAATCCAACATTCCATCAGGACTAAGTAGGTATCTACTGTCAAGCTATTCATTGATATCGTCATCCCAGCTGTTTTTATGTGGTGACAAAAGCAGACGAGCACCTGATAGTAATTGGTCATCGTCCATACAAGCGCGGCCCCCCGCGGCCCCGTCGTGGACACTACCCACAGCCCATATTATTTATATATTTGCTCATTTATTTTTTTTACCTTTTATTGCAAACGTTTACAATGGGTTGATTGCAGGCATTCTCTATCAGTCAACGCTTGGTATTGTTGCACATTGTTTAATAAGAAAAATTAAAAACTGTAGAAGGTCTTGACCGATGCGTATTTTGTAAACCATAGAAAATATTTATTTATTAGTCATTAAGAAGTACCTATGTCTTAATCGTAACTCGAACTTGCGTTCACTCCACCACGCCCACAGCTAAAGTTTTCTTATACTAGAAGTATATGTTTGCCAAAAATAACCAACCTTTCTCTTGGCCCGAAATCATTTCATTCGCCCCTTCCTGGGCCAAAAATCTGACTTAAACCCGATTACAAGCTGGGTACCTACCTCACCACCAGTTAGCCAATCTACGTACATTTCGCCAGAAATGTAACTACTAACACTCATGTGGCGGTACAGGCTATAAAGGAATCAAAAAGTAATATGGATATCAATTTACATAATGTTTTGTTCTGCGTCACTATAGAAAGTATCTTGTATATTTCCACGGCTTTAAATTTGGCCAATTATTCATAATTGTGGTTAGACGTGGGCTCTACGTTGATGACTCAGTCAATTAGAACTGTTTTTGCGTTTTGAGTAATGAATTATTTGCAATAAAACTATCTTTTACCGTTTGGAAGGTAACGGCGAAAAGACATAAAATATACGATTTTGTTAGAATTCATCAGACAGCAACGTTTTCTTAACACTACCACGAACTAGAATATAAACAAATACTTGAAAATTAATTGTTGTTGTTGTAGTTGAAAAATCACACCCATAGTGCGCTAAACACCAAAAAAAATAGTGACTGTGCTATTAAGACGACCTTGAGAGTGGCAATCAGGTTTTCTGGGAGCTTGGAAGGAGCTATGAAAATTGAATAGGCATATAAAATTTCATATCTGTTTTGATAACCGTAAAATTGGCTAAAACTCGCTAACTAGCTGGCCGTAAACTCGTCTGGCAGGAGGCAGCCCTAAGTATAGTACCTATCAGGTGAAGCTTAACATAAGAAAATATTGTCATTGGGATAAGGATAAGAGAAATTAACTAGTCCTTCAGCTTGTAAGCTTAGGTCAAAACCCAAAATAACTTAAAACAACAACATACTACACAATTCACTACTATGTAAATAAAATCAAATAAATACATTAATAATTGGATATGTAATTATAATCTAAGAAACTCAAATTCGTTCGTTTAGATTGTAATGAACCAAAACATTACATTTTTTCTCTTGTTTCTTAGGCTTAATATTTTTACAAAACAACACGTTAAAAAATGTAAATTTTAAAATGGTAATTGAGTAATTGTAGTACTTGAACGAAGTTAAACGTTAAGACGTGAGTACGGCGCAGAACAGCGCCAGAGGAGTGACGCCATGGCTCCTAGATCTTCCTTATAGTGTGACTCATCATACCAAGTTCGTGACCTGATGTGCGGATTTTGTTTACTGGCCCGCTAAAACAACCATCGCTATGACTAACATTTTGCACGTATTTGTAATTATTTGTACGTGGAAATTGGCTTTTTATCTACATTTATTAGTTGGAAATACCATTAAGGCGTCTAATGTGGGTAAAAATATATTTTAATTGCCTTTTTTCCGATGATGGTCGATGCCCGATTTTCAATTTAACTGTCGAAGTTTGAAGACATCACACAAATAAATCTCTTGAAAAGGTAAAATCGGTTAACGAACGTAAATAAAACTTATTGACTATTACCTTTTTTAATCTAATAGCCCAAGCTTGATTCGCTTCGAGAAATATTATTTATTATGTATTATATTTACGATCGATCGCAGAAAAGGCTCCAAGCAGAAATATAAAACTAAAACTAGATTGCCATCGATAATTCTCATTTTTATATCTATTTAAAACACTTAAGTCCGTACCGTCAGATACCCTTTATTGAACCCTGACTCTATAATATGTATAATATTCGTGTAACACCAATAATAAAACAAAATAAATTGTCTCAAAATTAAATCATACAACACCTAAATCAACAAGATTTTAAATCCAACTTTTCCAAAACTGACATCGACAATCATGCACGTATTACAAATTCTAATAAAAATTGTATCATATAAAGCTTTAGCTCGAAGCTCGCACTTATATAACTTTTAATCAAATAGCATACCCCAGAGTATTTATTATCTCAAAAAGCTCAACAATAACAATTCATTTTCAGTAAATCCATTTATCAGTATCACAGTCTCCGCGGACGTCCAATTTTAAGTTTTCGCTCGAGACCGCTTTACAATGCAGTCTGTATGATACATATTCGTGCTGTGCTCTCGTACTTATTTGTATATCTCTGCGTAAGTCGCAAATAGTGTAACGAGCATCCGGCTGAGTACGTCTTATGATAATACCTGTTCCATACCTATCCGTGTAGATTACGATGACACGACGCTAACCATCGATTTATTATTTCCTTTTACATACTGGGATGAGATAAGAATTGTCGATTCATCAAGGAATTGCTCATCTTTATGAACTTATAGTACCTATATAGAATTTGCAATACTTTGAGCTTTTAGCTTTTTATGCTCTTACATTAGATCACCTTCACCATAACCAGTGTGAAGAATCTTAGTAGTTTTACTGTTAATAAGCTATTTAAGTAGTTAAATAATGTTTACAAAACTTTGTTTTTCGATAAACATCAAAACTTCCATTGGTGATATTGCCGTGTCGCAAGAAAAGTGTATGCATGTAGTGAAAATTCCCGAACATTTCTATTGAGTAATGGTCATATTTCAACCTAACATGATTGACCATCTATTGTCTTTGGAGTCGCGTCTCGATACTTTTGATTATTTTTTATCGGTATCTAACTTTTTCTATCAGTTTACGTAACGTTAGGGAAGCCAATAACGCTGACGCATTGCTGCATCGAAACGGGAGAGATATTATCTGCAAGCTTCCGCCTACGATTTTATTATTGAACTCACTTGTAAAATTATAACAAAGCAATAATTTCGAAGTTGAAGTTTCGAAGTTGAAGTAACACTCTCAAATGTTCAGTATACATTTAATACATTTTTAATATACGTACTTACGATTACCTAGTTACTTTAATGACATGTTGTGAATGAAATTAAAGCTGCATTTTATCATAGCGAAAGCTTTCACGGGCACATACATATTCGTTTTCTAATTCAAAAAGTGTTCGATCGCAGAGTGCAACGCAAATAATGACAATCTCGCAATGTGGGCCGACGGCGTCGATCAATCGTCGATCGTTGGATAAGTAACGGCACCTAACTAATTATCTATTAGCGGCAACAATGGTCTCACGTCGGCGCTCACATCTCCGTCGCGCCGCGCCCGCCTCGCACCCGTTACGTCCTCCTGCGATGGGCCAACAAAGGTTGCATATCGATACCATTCACACTAGAATAGCTCCTATTCCATCACTACAAATATCAAACTGCTTTACGCGTATTTGAACACGAAAGCTCCAAACTTTTGCGCTCTCATTACCAAGCGACCTTATCTATGCCGGCTACTGTTGAGTGTTCGACAGATGGACAACTTAATATACAGGACAATAAAGTCTACGGTTTCAAGTAGTTAGCACTGTTAGTTTAACATACGTTTAGCATAAAGCAGACAGAGGGTTGTAAAACCTATATATGTGTTTTAATACTAAGGCGCTATCAAATCATACTAACGTGATCATAGGAGTGTGTTAAAGATAACATAAAATGTAAGACTTTAGAAAATTATTTATACCTATCTGTAGCCTAAAATAGGTACCTAAATGTTCTGAACATCAATTAACATCAAGTACTTTCTATGTAAAAAGCACAAAAGCTTGAGAGCGATTCTTGTTGCTAGGCAGTAACAAGCAAACTAAGTAAGTATTCATAGTGCCTAATTTTATTCGTACCCATGCAAATTGCCGTCCAGTTTTTAAAATTCACAACTTTATTCGTATTTGCTAAGCGATCCGCGTAAAAAGCTAAGGTTTTACCTGACCAAACAAGAACACTATCTGTGCAAGCTATTCCCAGGCACATAAACAAATTCTGATCACACGGCAGCGAGGCGTCGGACAACCGCAGCCTTAACTACGTACTCCACTTAAATTATTCCATCTACTCCGTTCGTATATTCACCTGATCCTATAAAAAAGCGCTTTATTTAATTAAGAGTAGGTCACACGGAACTTCTAGTTAGTAGCGCTAATTTAAATAGCCGTTTAGTTGCTAATACTAACTCAATTACTTGTTAACTGAAATTTATTCGATGAATCGATTCGAAGTTTTATACAACATTCCACTCAAGCTGTACCGAAATTACTAAGTACCGACACCGGTAACTGACGGCGTAACGGTCAATACTCTTAGAGTTACCAGTATTTACCCGAAAATGTCGTCCGTCAACTGGAGGTTTTTTATAAAGTCACTAACATTAACTTTATTGTTGCTAATCGGAATTAAACAACCGTGTAACAACGGTATGTAGCTTTTATAATAGCGCGTAGATACCCATAAGTACCGACAACATAGTGTTAGCGTCTTATGCATTAAAATGTAATGCTTTTGATTGCTTCTGAAATTATAATAATTAAAATTATGTTTGTGTATAAATGATCCGTGGTTATAGCGTATATGTAATGCCGTTTATGTTATGATTATGATGTTGTATTTGGATAGAGAGAAATTTTAACGCAATATACAATTTCCATTTTTTAAGTATCTGTAATTTCTGAAGCTTCATATCGTTATTTACATGATACCAAATTATTCCAAGACTAGTTTTCTTAATACCTATAATATGTGCATAAGATTATCCATGATAACTATATGAATAAATTATTTTTTATTTATTTCTTACTATTCGTCTGTTTGTCTCTGCTATCTATGTATGCTAATAGCTAGAGCAGCGGTTGTCAACCTTTTAATATTTCCAGGCAAGGGCCACAAGGTGGCAAAATAAAATAAAGGCGGGACGCACTTATATTAGCTATCTCCCATAAAAAAAAAGAAAATACTAACAACATTTTTAAAATAATAATTATGGAATTTAACGTAGGTACACGTAATTGATAGTTACATTATGTTTTGACTTTATAGTTAGAAAAATAACCACTGACAACTTAAATATAGTTACATTAAAAATATAGTTCAATATTTTATATAAAAAAATTACAGAACAAGTAATTTCATATTTTCAACAAATTTTCAATAAGCCGACCACAAGTAGGACCTAAAAGTAAAAACCAATTAATGCCTACAGCTTCTTACTGTAGTTTATAATATATTATACTAAAAAGTGTTTTGGTGTAATTGAGCCAGAAAGAGGTCGATGACTGAGGATATGGCAAATACTCCACATATGAGCCCACTAGACTATCTACTGATATTGGTAAGTGGCCACAATATTCAGGCGCTTGCCATAACGGGATCCCGGTGGCGGCTCTGCACACAAATTAATGGCTGCCGCTCAAGGCCGCCTACAAGCAATCGACATAGATACATCGGTTTGTCGACTATGAGAACACGGCGCCTTCCGACTCACGGTCAAGATTGAGGCCAAGAAAGCGGTCTCCGCGCAAGCACTCGTCGACAAAGCTTGCGCAGTCGATGGTGTCTCAGAAACGACACGAAAACGCGCGTGATGCTTTAAGTAATCGAATGTTAACCGAATGCAAATTAAAATAAAGTATTCGAACGAAACACCATACAATGAAACGCTAGAAAACATTATAACTATTTGACTTCAGTATTCAAGAACTCTCTCCCCTTTTTTGATGAAATAAATTTGCTCCGTCGCACGATCCATTCGGTGGAGTGTAACATACATATATCTAATTAAATCCTTGTCACTGAGAATACACGAAACGTGTCGTCGGGTCGCCGGTCCATTCACAAGTTTGATGTAATTAATTTGAATGGGAGAAGCACAAAAGTGATAGCGTCTCCGGCGGCAGGTTGGGCGCTCGGTTTTTGCGTTCTCGTGGGTGTACTGTTACTGTTAGCCGAGTTTCGGAGCCCCGCCAGCGACTAACCTTGATATGTACTTTCAGTTACGACGTCTATTCCGCACTTCTCTTGTTGCCGCTGTCATTTTATTGTGGTCGAGTTACTGACAAAAAATATCAATCAAAATTCTAGCACAAGAGCCCGCGGCGTCGCACTCACTCTTGCTCAGAATTCGGTGGAAGAGAAATGGTTTGAAATAATAAACTCTACATGTACCTCCGTTTCGATCGTCTAAAATGAATGGACTATTATTTATTGATGACCCTGTGGCCCAGTTGTTGAACGTTATCCGTCGAGTGCAAGATTTCGGGTTCGATCACTAGCGAAGCACAGGGTTACATGGTAGATAAATATTCGATATCTTCGCCACCGAGGGAAAACTTATTCAAGGATCTGAGTTTGTAAAAGTTTGGGAAATCACAGATTAAGAGCTTAATAGTTAATAGTTAACCTTTTAGTAAATGCTCCGTTACAAACGAAAACATTGCAGAAAGTTATCAACCTTTTAAACACGCATAAAACATAAATAATTTAATTAATAATTATTTATTTAACACTTTAGGTAGATACACTCATTTATATACCATTACATACCTGCCTTTCACTACTTGTTGATAAATATTGTGATTTCTAATACTGACAAAGGATAAGATTTAAACAGATGTACCTACATCTTATTGGCTGTACCAAACATTATCAATTAGGTATTCTCTTTCCAGCACTTAGATATAAACGTTATGTGAGTTACGTAAAAAATTCGTTTCGAGAAATAACAAAGGAGTCGCAATAAATAATATTCATATCTATAAATAGGACAATAACTTTATTTTCAATCAAAACTACGAAGCAGCAAGCGCCGTGCAAGTTCAGTGACTCTACCTTACTTTCTGACTTGGCAGGAAGCTGTATTCGCGTTTGAAAACCTGTTTATGCACCCGAATATAACCTTATATTTTACTACGTATATTTTCGGTACTAGTAAACATCTGCGGCATTTGATATAAGACGTATAATTTTTCATATTCCTAAGATTAAGATCGGAGCGTCGCAAAAGCTATAACTCATTAAAAAGAGTAATAGCGTACCTACATACTTGCACATGCAAATCTCGTAGATACTACAAATGTAACAGCACGTTCGAGTCTAAGCGGCGGAGATTCCGTTCTTTCCGCAAACAGTTAGCTAGATTATATTTGTCTCGCACGTAGCTGTGAATGGTTACATAAACATACATTAAATGGCATTATAAAATATTTGGTCAGTGCAATAGTCTGTGGCGGTGGAGTTTAGTTGTTATGTAACAATTAGCGAACGGAGCAACCGGCGACGTGGCGCAAGAGTTGCGCGGACGCCGCGTACGGGGTCATTGGCAACGCGGCCGCAAGCTGCCACTTAGGTTCAAGGGTATCTCAGCTAGGCCTACATGCTAACACTAAGCTTAGCGCAGCTACCTGGGGAATTCGCTTCGTACTAGCACCGTTTATTCCGGGCACGTCTGTTTGTAAATGTAATTGTTACGAGTAAATATACGTAATGTTTTAAATATTGGTTTCAATTCATAAATTTTCCCACAACATGACATAAAACTTTCCCTTCAAGATCATACTAAAGCCTGGAGCTTCAATGTATGGCAAACCCAAATGTCGAAACTTTCTTAAAGGTCAGCTCAAAACTTTTACGATAGGGGCTAATCACTGCTAACGGCACAATTGGGCCCGACTCCTAATAATTTACTCAATAAATTATAATATTCAAAACCTTCCCATTTTCACTCTCCCTTGTTTTTTAATAAAAGTTAAATAAAATTACTTTGTTTGTTGAAAAAACCATCGTCCGACGCGGATCAAATTAATCTAGAAATAGCGTTATGTAAGCCAAAGGCAAATCGCAGTTCTTTGTCATTAGCGTGTTCTCACGTTTAGTGCATTAGCTATTTTGTCATCCCGCAGTGCACTTGTAATTTACCTTTATTATTTTACATCCCCTGGTATCACTATCTTCTAATTGCTTTTAACAACTTCATGAGCAAATTAGCCATTTAATCATATGGCAAATAGACTTTACAAAGAAAACGAATACGTATGCTTACACAACCGCAGATATTGTTTATTTTCCGAATCATCTGTTGTCAGAATACTTTAAAACATGGGCAATGAATTCGTTTAAAGCAAAATAACCGAAAAAAAACTTAATAAATAATACGCGCGACTACATCATCTCTCTGTATTTACATCTGCAATATAATTATGTACTCATTCCGTTAGCGCCGTTTTTAACAAATAGCAAAGAATTTTCGGAACATATAAGGTCACGGGGGCAAAGTGCGCCTACCGGGCTAGTGCGCCTACCACGATTATCTCGAAAACTATCAATTGGACACTAGTAGCGACCACTTACATCGATGCTACAAACTAAGGCAAAGTTTTTGATTGAAGTCATATATGGCTCTGATTATGTGAATTTGATACACGCGCCATTCAATTTTCACTCAATTTAAAGTGGTGAGCAGAGATGACTATGCAGTAATCATCGTCCAAAATATCAAAAAATTAAGCTTTTACCAACGATTGAATGAAGTAAGCGCATAATCAATATATTTTGCTTTAAAACTCTGACATTATATTGCTCATAACTACTAAAATTAATATATTTTTTGTAA
>DWKA01001535.1:0-12218 GCA_018249155.1 Panoquina ocola ocola | reverse complement strand
CAGTGGTTTGGGCTGTGCGTTGATAGATCACTATGTCAGTCAGTCAGTCACCTTTGAGTTTTATATATTTAGAAGTACATTTTGCACATTTCATTTTATTTGTCCTTTACTTTGAGCAAGACTGAATAGTCCTTCTCTTTTCCTTTGAAGTCTCAAGGCACTTTATGCAAAGTATAACAAACTATTTGAGAACGTTTTATAGAAGAAAATGATAGTGCGTTTGACTTAAAAGCGCAGTTATGGAAAAATACGAGTATATTCCCTTAACAAATGCGAGATAGTTGAGATACATTTAAGGATAAATTCTACACTAGATATCTTTTAAAACATGACACAGATAGTTGATCTTTGGATTTGTTTTCAAATCATTTTATTGGAATCATTATAATATGGATTTGTTTTTTAATTAACAGTAAGGCCAGAAAAATAATCTGCATTATGAAGCATATCCATCCATCAGTTACCTATATTATTTTCTTTTAAAATCAAGTCTATGCATAGAATATAATTATTTGTTGAGATATAATAATATGCGGTCTCCCTCATTTCAAAAACGATTCTTTAATTTGATCTATTGCGGTTAGTTCGTTATATATAGACTAGCTGACCCGGCAAACGTTGTTTTGCTTTATAAAATGGCCATAAAAAATAGGGTTTGGTGATACATTGATAATTTTGGGGCTGTAAGTACGTATTTTAGGGCCATATTATAAAAAAAATGAAAACAAAAAAATTCGTCAAAAAATTAAAAAAAAATTAAGGGTGAACAACCCTTATCACTTAGGGGTATGAAAAATAAATGTTGGCCGATTCTCATACCTACCCGATATGCACACAAAACTTCATACAAATCGGTTCAGCCGTTTAGGAGCAGTACGGTAACTAACACTGTGTCACGGGAATTTTATATATTAGATTAGATTAAGATATAAAAAAAAAAAAACAAAATAATTTACTCATGTAGATATTCCAGATACACTTATGAACATAATTTTTTTAATCTACAGTCTACACCATTTAGGAAAAGTGCTTTGTCTAGGTGGAGAAGAAATGGCGAAATAAATATATATTACACCAGCATAAAAACGTTCTGGACAACCCTAGTCTTACAACCCTAGAGCCGGTAGCGATGTAGTACACAGTTTGTTTACAATGCGTGCCGCGATGACCCGCCAAGGTCGCGTGTCACGGGCCGCCGTCACAATGGCGGGTCACGGAGGTAACAGTTTCACTTTCAACTACACCAGCCACTCAGATAAGACCCGTTACCGATGCTTGCCGGAAACTGAACAATGATATTTCAATACTCATTTCTGTGTATTTCGATACTCATTTCTGTGTATTTCAATACTCATTTCTGTGTATTTCGATACTCATTTCTGTGTATTTCGATACTCATTTCTGTGCCTTTATGTTCCGTTGTAGGTAGTTTGAGTATTGCACAAATAATAGTTATGGTCGTTTTGGAAATACCCTCATTTGTTTACAGTGCGTGAGGGTATTTCTTTGAACACCAAAATTCGGTTTATCGCTCTATGACTCAGTACTCGAGCTGAAAGTAGTTGTTTTATTATTAAAACAATGTAACCTATTCATTTACTTCTACAGCAATTTACAATCTTAATAAATGTTTTCGTTTTTCTTTCTATTTTAAAAAGATATGGAAGAGCCCGTGAAATGGTTAAAACGATCGGGACAGATAATACCTAACTATTGATTGATTTCTAGGTGACATTTAAACATTTCACACTTTTAACACATAATAATTGGAGTGATACCTAAATGTTGCATCATTGTCAATATATTCTATTACAAGTGGCCTGCTCTTGCTTCGCTTCTGGAAAAAATCTCCTATTCATCTTAGCGTGATGTTATATAGCCTATAGCCTTCCTCAATAAATAGGCTATCTAAAACACTAAAAGAATCTTACAAATCAGACCAGTAGTTCCTGAGATTATCGCCAAACTCTTCACCTTTATTATATTAGTATACCTAATTCACTTCAGAGCACTCCATAATTTCCTCTAACATGTAAAATGTATTAGCCAAACCAAAGCGGTAGACCATAGCGAAACAGTTATCGGACGCGACTGTAAAGTCTTTAACCTGTACATTTCAACTTTAAACTGTAGAATTCCTATTAGCTATTCCCTTTCAGTAATTGTGCCGGGACAAATTGCCTTCGACTCCGGCTCAGGTCGCCGTCCCCTCCCGGGGATCGGTCTTACAACTTTTTGCGCAATGCTAAATTATTCATCCATTGCAGTACATTCAAACGCTATATTCCAAATTTGAATGTAGCAGACAGTACAAACGTAAGCAGGTAGGTAGGTATATATTATACTAGTAGCCCGCCCTCGCTTCGCTTCGGGAAAAAATCTACTATTCATGTTAGCGTGACGTTTTATAGCCTACAGCCTTCCTCGATAAATGAGCTATCTAATACTGAAAGAATTTTTCAAATCGGACCAGTAGTTCCTGAGATTACGGGTTCAATCAAACAAACAAACAAACTCTTCAGCTTTATAATATTAGTATAGATCTATTCGTGTAATACAAGTATAACGCAATCAAACTAAGTAGTAAAAACAATAGTATCGACTGATATGAAATTCAAAAATGTGTTGAAACTTTTGATAACCTAACCTTATTGGTTACAGCGGCGGCTGTGACGTCACAAGATGACGCGGGGTCATTCCTATTCAGGGTTTGATGGCACTACACAGTTAGTGATCCGTGATAGCCTAGTGATTAGAACGTTGGTCTCTCAAACGCGAGGTTCTTAGTTTAAATCCTCTGCACGAACCTCCAATATTCTTAGTTTTGTTCGTATTACAAGTTAATTGTCACTTGCTTCGGCGAAAGAAAACATTGTGAGGAACCTGCACACCTGAGAGTTCTCCATAGTGTTCTCGAAGGTGAGTGATGTCTGCCAATCCGCTCTTGGCCAGCGTGGTGGACTATGGCTAGTACGCCTCACGTTGTGAGAGGAGACCCGAGCCCAGCAGTGGGACAATTATGGGATGTAATGATGAATGATGATACTCAGTTATATTTTTTTAAGGACAGACAACCGCTCGCTTCCCTTATATGCAAAGGTTTTTGTATAACGTGGCCACGGCTGACCTCAGTCACGAAATACTAGGAAAAACTCCGCACTCATTTACATAATAACATAAAGAAACAAATATATATCCATAATTAAATATTTATGCAGTCTAGACAATATCTGATTATAATATTCCAAGGTTTTCGATTAAATTCTGTTAATGACGTATTCGTTCGTTTCTCGTAAATAGTACGGGTGTTGTAAATTGAATTTCATTTGAAGAAATTAATTTCAAACATTTAGTACCTAAATATGTATATGTATAGTTTTTATGTTAAGTTTACAGATGACGCTTTAATGAATCTAGTGGTTTATTTTAATATCTTACAATGAACGAAAAATTCACTACAAAAATTTCTAATTTTAAATGGTCAGAGGTATTTATTATATATTCGACGTTGTTTAAAAAAATGGCGCAACTATTGCGGACTATAAAAACAATCGATGTTTTTTTTTATCACAAGCTGAAATTTTTACTTTCAGTGCGGCTAAAGAAGTTTCACTTCAAAATAAGAATATGTAGTAATTTGAGAATTCAGCAATAAAAGACACTATTAATATCTATTTTAGAGTCAAATTATCTATTACGAATTAAAAGTTTAAGGAGACAAAAAACTCGAAGTAGTAAGAATATAGAGTTTCATGATCTACAAAAACAGATTTATGACGTAACTGCATTTAAAATAGACGCGTATCAAGTTATAGGCTGTTCAACTAAAAGAGCAACTCCCTTTATTTGTAGAGGCATTCAGAAGTGGCAAATCCGTGACATTAGCGTTTCCTCACTATTCACTACCCTTTTAACAACGAAGGAAAAACCAGAACCCAACAACATTATCATATTATAAACTGAACAGATACTCCCTATAAATTAACTACATTTTCAATCAGCAATACTTGAAAATAATCAACTTATAAACTAATAAATGATGACAGGTATAAATGTACACGTAGGCTGTAAGTAACGAGCAAAATAAAGTTCTTAACCAACGAATAGTTACAAACAACTCATGACTAAGCTTCTGTAAAGCATGATTCCAAGTTCAGAATCAAAGCGTTCTATTTACAGTATTCCTATATTTATAAATAAAATTATCGCAAGTCATTGTAGGCAATGAGGAAAAGACACAGTGACGACCAACAAAAACTCGACTCGAACACTTTGTGTATAGGAATTTGGGCGCTCATCGACCGTTGTCCAGCTAGTCTTGATGTGGTTATTGACATGGCGGTAAACGAGAAGCCATCAAAACCACGGTTACAGAGCCCCATTAAAAATACAAGCTACAACAAACACTAAACCGAAATAATAACTCCCATAATCGCTTGCAACACCAGTAACGCGGTACACGAAACACTAGACGTTTTCGGAGCTAAAACTCAAAACCATTCATCTAATTTCGCAAGAAAAACTATCCAATAAAATTTAATGACCCCTGCACTGATCTGTGTTCAGTCAGACTAATTAAACTAGCCACGATTAATGGTGATTCTATAATACAATGGGCGACTGTTAACAATGCTTATAAATATGAAAATTAAAATCGTGTTCATTGCTACGGCAAAAAATATCAAGTCGAGTTCCTTGACTTTCCTTGGGCGCAAAAATAACAAAGCAAACGGGGAACTAACAAAACTAATCGGCGTCGATAAAGTTCTTTCAGAAAATGCATGAAGTATGCAAAAAAGCAATCCCAAATCTATTAGGAATAGATTGGAGGGGCGAGCCAAACGCGACGTTAGAAAAACTCAAGAACACCGTCGATCAATGGACTGCAAAATCAGACGCAATATTTAACACTCTAATCTAATAGATTCGGCGGCCTCGCTAGGTCGCTGGCACATGATGTCACGTATACTAAAACGAGGCAAATATTCCGCCCGGTGACTGGCCCGATTCGGAGTCTCTTTCAACTAGGAGCGATGCTGTGTTAAATGGTATTTCACACTATGTACGTAAACGATAAAATAAAACTTACTTCGTATCGTGTTAAACATTTTAAATTACATTAACTCTATCACATATTGTGCGCATTGGCCGCAAATTTATGCTGTCAAGACGAAATTTAGAATAATCGCATGAGGCCACGCATTTATTAAGGATGATTAGGGGCAAAGAGGTGACGGTGAGTTAACTTGTAATGCGACTATTGATAAAATACATTTTTTATAAAGCACAACTTAAGACATAGTGTACACTTCATTCTGTCGGATTATAATATCGATAGTACAAATTTCAATGCCATGGAAAAATACAAACGAAGACTATAATAAAATTAGATATAAGATTTTATTCGCAGAATTACTTCTCAAGGTTTAGAAATGTCAATATTAAAATACAATAAAACAATAGTTTTAAAGGCTAAAAACATTCCGGCTTTTACTTTACATAACTTATATTCACCATTGTCAAATTCCCTGGAATAGCACCAATCCTGAATGTCATACCAGATCATAATATTTGTTATAAAGATGCATTTTCATCGGAAACATTAAATGTTAACTTCAAAGGATAAAAATAGATAGTTCTAATAAAATTCAAACAGCGAAATCTGACCCAATCTAACAAATATTGAAAGGTAAATAAAGAGTTAAAAAATAAAAGTGGTCAAATCGTGAGCACTTTGACTGCAGAATAAATTATTTTATTTAACAGCAGTCCAAAATGCATAAAAGACATCGGGCTGGCGTCGCTTGCGGTCACAGTTTGTAGCAACAACTGCGTGCAGTCGGTGCGGTTAGACTATTTTGTTTCACGCTCTCAGATCCAGATCTCGTTCTTTTCCCGTGTTTTTAGAGTCATTCGACTGCGAAAACGTCTGTGTTATAGAGATATCCTTGCTATCTTCAGTATTAAATACGATGTTTTGTATTGACAATAATTGTATTTTGTTTAGTAATAAGATAAAAAATTTAAATGACATTTACGTCCTAATGAATAATTGTAAATTTCTTTTCGTTTTTCTTCAGCCTATAATACAATATAATGTAGCATAGCATTATTTATTTACTTAACAATGTATGTACAAAGGACATGACATTAAATCTCATTATCTAACAATTAATTAAAGATGAACGAATGAAAGTACGTAAATAAATAAATAAACACACCGTAGAATTCCGGCACTATGATTCTCCAAGTCACAAATTCGTCTATCATAAATATTTGCTACAGCAAAGAATCGAACTCCTACTGCTAAATCTAAATCTGCTCTATTAATTATTATATTTTCCTTCTAAATTCGTTATACTTTCATAATTAGACAATATCATTACATAACAAGACAGAGATTAATCATAACAATAGGCGGTAACAACAAGTAATACATTCAAATGCATACAATAATACAATTAAATATCAATACCGATCAGAATTAGGTCGCGTCAATCGATAATCGGATCACGTATCGATTCTAAATACAATTTTGGTACGCGATTATGCTAATTCATAAACCACGGCGCCATTATCGAAGTACAGTTAATTAAATAATTATTCGATCCATTGTTTCCTTAGAGATGTGACCACCGCACAATGTAAATTATTTATGTGACGCACTAAAACTGAATACGGATTTATCGGGCCGCCCGAAATTTTGCGGCGCCTCTTATTTAAATAGTATACGAACGTCGCAATAGATTATACAACGCTTCACTTGACGGATAAACGGAAAGAGAAACATAAAAGAAAAAGAGGAACAGAAAGAAAAATATCGATTGATAATTTTAAAAATGAACTTTGATTATTAAAACAAAAACCACAACAAAATTTTAAATCAATCGATTTTTCATTCGTTATCTCTCGAAATTATGATCGAGATAAGTAATGAATATATTTTGCATGTTGTGACAAAAAGTCGACTAAATATTTCAGCGAATTATCAGCATTGTACCAAAAACAATTGTACAACCAAATATGAACTTGTGATCCACTTTCACAATCTGGAACGCATATTCAAAGTCGTGGTTGAATTCATTCGCGTCATCGGCAGACTTCAGACATCTATGTAAATATTGGGGAGAGCTCTGAGGCCAGAGACTTTTCTCACGTTTCCGTTACCGAGGTGATAATTAAATTCTATTACCTATGTTTCACAGACGCATTAGGAACGTGAACCCGGATCTTTCAGGAGTCTGATGTTCCAGCCACGTTACCAATTGGTTTCAATACATTTTTAATAGAATGGTGATAGTAATTGCCTTTGCAATGCCACGGTACTCATGCCCATGGACAGCTTTGTCAATCTTCGAATAGGATTGTAGCAGGGACTGTATTTAGTCTTCTTATTCGTCCCTAATCTCTTTCATTTATGTTTTATTTTTGTTTATATTCCTTGAAACGACCCGAAGCTGAATCGGAGTTTAACCGCTGAAAGAGCTCTGGCACTGTTTCCGATATGATGGTGTCACTAACCTGTCTCGTCTAGCTAGGAACAACCGTGAGAGTATAATTAGCACCTAACATTCACTTGCGTCTACCTTTTGCTCTGTTTTGGCTGCTGACTACGATTTTTTCAGTTCTGCGAAAAGTTAGGTGATTGAACTCTTAATTTGGGTCGAGTCAACTGTAACGTTTTTAACTATTTATGTTTTACGACACTTTTAGCTTGAAGACCCATGTTTTTTTTATTTTCAGTGATCAATCAGTGACGCATGTGACGTAATAGGCAGTTTTGTTTCACCAATAAAATCTACGAATATTTATGCCATTATACTCGTATGTATGTATGTTGATAATATTAGTAATATCAGAATATTTTAACTTTACTTCACGGCATAACGCAGCGTCTTTCTATATGATTTTATAGAGATAGTTGGGAGATTGGAAAGTCCTACAATCACTCTCGCAGGCTACTTTTTAGTGTAAAAAAAACTCCTCTCTTTCCTATAGAATAATAATTATATTATTACGTGTTTGAATCTTATCACTTTATTTACGAGTGTTTAAATAGAATGTTACATATTGGTTCCTAAGTAAAATAGAATATTTTTTAAATCTTAATTACACCCTATCCAAGTCAGGCTGGGTCACTAGCACAAAATACCCAAAATAGTGAACACTCCAATCGATTTGATATCGTCTATTTAAAAACATGATACATTGAACAGCTGTTTTTTGCATACCAACATCCAAATGAATCATGTCAGTGCCCGGGATCTGTCGAGTATGGGCGTTAATGCGGATGATGTCATTAATTCGTTGCTCTGTCAACTAGCGTGTGTATTCGTCAATTATTCAAATTCTTCAATCGTTTAAAACCAAAATCACATTAGCCACATTATGGATGTTATCACGGCCAATATATGACACGAATGGAATTGGAATTACGAGTATAATTAGTTTTCAACGAACTTATTCTTTGGAGGCCTGCACGTCTTATGGTTAAACTGAAGCCGAAGGAGCAAACTTTTTAAAGTTTAAAACAAATAAAGTTTCAGAAATAGATAAAAGAAATGTATGATGCTTGTAGCATTTACGCAGCTTTTTCTCAGGATACTTTCATTCCGGAAAACACCTATGTGCCCGCAGGATTGTAGATACGATTCCATGTTAATCCTTTAGTGAAAAGGTAGGAAGGAATACTCTACGTATTTTAATGTTTTGAAAGAAGAAACCCGGTCCCATCACGCCAATTCTGACTTGACAATTTTTTTGTTCGACTACACTCGCAGTCCAAACAGGTTCTTTGTGAAGCTTTAAACATTTGAGGAAAATTTGATCGATTCTTAGAACTGATCACCACGTAATATGCATGTCCCATTCATACTAAAGCCAAATACTTCGCCGCTGAATAACAGCAAAAACATACTTTGGTATTTCAACTATGGACATCAAAGAATTATGGCAACAAAGTATTAGTATTATGGCAAAACCTATCACAAATATATACTTACAATAGAATTATAATTTTTCTGGACAATGTCTATCTATATCTACATAGAGAGACACGATTTTTGAGAATGAAGCTAATTTAAGATTAGAATTTCGACTGCAGATAAATCTATATATCTTGAATTCTTGATATTAATAGCTATAATATTACGTAGTAGACGTCCTCCATGAATAGTAGGCACAGATACGGGGAAAACCCTTTAACCTTCGCACATGACAAAAACTCCATTGAAAATGATTTGAAGTTCGCCAAATGGCCCCTTTAAGATGTGCGTTGCCAATGCTAAGTTTTTTATTAAGAACATTGACATTATCATCGATGTGGAAACGCTATATCACCATAATTCACTAATAATACTAATTATAGCTTCATGTACTTTAAAACAAACTGTTTCAGAAACATTTAAAAAGATATTATCTGATATATTTTCTCCTTCAATATTCTGTAACATTCATTGTCCGACTGATATTGTTACTTTAATTGATTGTTTATTATCTATGAACGCCTTACTCTGAATTTTCCAGTTACGACGTTCTCCTCATTTAATTGGATTGTCTGGAAAAATCACTTGTAGTAATCGATTGTAACGTACCTATCATTATTTGCAAATGTAATTTTTATTGCGTAAAATCAATCAAGCGTTTAAATAAATAAATAATTATTTATTTTTAAATCTGTTGCAATATTTTCTTTCCCCCCTGTCAAGATAGCAAGGGGCCTCTCAGACCAGTAATTTTACAACGGGCAATTAAACGAGTCAAAATAATTAACTAAAGAATTCTTTTTTCCTCCGCAAACTATCGCGCTGGCATACTTTCCATCAAAAGTATGAGCTCAAGTCTAGACACAGTACTACGTCACAGTCAACAGGTGCCACATTCTCTGTACCAGACAGATCAACGAGTACCTACACATGTTATGTGTGACCGATAACCCATTTCGCGTCATAAGAGTTACGTTTACAAACTTGTTGAACTTTTTAATCGTTTTTATCTGGCATTTTTAAAACCTCGTCTTCTAACTAATATAATTATTATACCTAAGCTTCTATCGTTGATGACTGTACTAGTAGGTATAAATCGCTTGACGATCGTTTCGTAAATTTATGAGATATTGCGACGGTAGACGGTTCGAACAAAAATAATAAATATATAACCAATTGCTTTAATTCTTCCATCGATCGATCATTTCGTTGTGAGATCAGTCGAAAATGAGAAGACCAGAGAGTTGATTATTGTCTGTGAATACCGGAGTTAGGGACGTTAATCCGATCAGAGTATGTATTTTCATACTGCTATGGTACCAGCATACTAATATGGTGAGCCCAGGGTAGCCCTGAGTCCCACGATAGGCTCATTTATCGACACCGAGGACCGAGGGTGGTCTGATGTAGCCTCAAGTGACGAAGGCTGTACCGGAGGCGCCGCGGGGTGGCGCGGGCGGCCGCGACAGCCGACACTGGCCTTGGCCGAGCCGACGACCCCGCGGAATGCAAACACCGCGCGCACTTGCCCAAACTGTGCCGTTTCTACACTCATACACTTATATCACGAATTGGTCCATTGGACGAATCGATCCATTGGGCTTATTGGTCGGTTGGACGAATCGATCCATTGGGCTTATTGGTCGGTTGGACGAATCGATCCATTGGGCTTATTGGTCGATTGGACAAATCGATCCATTGTTCAACACTTCAAATATTTCCAATAAATTAAATTTCCAAAACTTTTTACAGAACTTAACAAATACATATTATATAGCTAAGCGTATAATTTTTCATTTTTTACAAGCAGGAACATTCAACATACAACGAAATTATAAAACCATATAATTTACCTATATGTTTAAATTGTAGTGACGTAGCGTCTAGACAGTATCGGATTCATTATCAACATCAAAGATGCACCACTGTGAGTTCTTACAATGATTTTTCTGTGACCATTCGATGCGACGCGGTCGTAAGGGAGCTACACGGAAACTTTAATTTTCACAGGCTTAACTTGCTGTTTTAGGGAGGACTTTGCTGTTTGAGTCAGACGAGACTGACGTCACTGACTCATGTCAGATAGTATGAAACTCGCCGTATCTGCGCCACGCCTTATGCTGTGAGCTTCCTCCCTTAGATTGATATCAGTTAGTTAGTAAGTTTGATTGAATAATATACATTGTTAAAATTTTATATACTTTTTCAATTATAATAATACATATATCTCTATATTTCTTCGTAATCTTAATATCACAGTTAGATAATAATATAGTAATCATTTGGAAATTATAACGTACACAGTCCTCCTCATAACAAATATTGGTAATCTTTGCCCTCTTCCCAAAGGTTATCTGGAAGAAATCGCTACTTAGCGATAAGATCGCCTTTTGTGTGTACACAATGACGAAGAAGTTTTTGTAGACATTTTTGTTGATGAAGACAGTGGGATACAATAAAGTTTAATAAAATAAATAAAAAATAACAAACTGATATTGTTATCAACACCTAATCATTTTTTATCGAATTAACTAACAACACGCATACATGAATGAAGAATTCAACGATTAAGGTACAGTCATGGGCGAGGAACTTGGCAAGAATCTGAAAGAGACAGTTAGATGCGCAGAACAAAAAGCAGAGCAATACGACGTTTGCGCATCTAATGTCTCTTTCTCGTTCCAAGTTACTTGCCCATAACTATACGCATAATACTTAAGCTTCCTAGTTCTAATTATTCATGAAGCAATTAAAATACTGTCAAGTTTAAGGCCACGTTTTGGTATCCAAAAATTACATAAGTTCGATAAGCGAAGCCAAGCCGTACCTACATGTATATTCTGTTCGCACTACATACAATTAAGTAGCTACTCGTACGTGTGGCATTGAATTTAAATTTAAATTATGTCGGAAATAATGTCACCTACATTGCCAATTGTAACGCGTACAAACAATTCCAATACAGGTACTGGTTTCAAAATTATCGAGAATTTTTATTTTGGGATGTAAAGGGTTCAAAACCCCCTTTAAAAAGCATGTCATTAATTGACAGTTATGGATAAGACATGGAACATAATATAACCAATAGAGCGATACTGTTATACATGTTTCGAAAAAAAATACGCCAAAACACTGCGCCGGACGCAGTTTCGGAATATTCTATAGTTCGCGCGCGAGTTCATTGCCGAGATTCCTGACGTCACACGTCACCCCGCCGTCTTTAATATAGTGTCA
>DWKA01001534.1:0-12222 GCA_018249155.1 Panoquina ocola ocola | reverse complement strand
TTCCTCGGCCGAGGCACGTCCCGAATGGCCGAGCATTTGCTTCGCGCGGCAGCCTCAGACGTTTGCCGCGCGCAATGTGGACGCACCTATTTACATATTATTATGTATTATACAATTTTTATCGTAAGACTGAAAGAAATGACTTTTCTTTTACCAATTGGTTTACCATTTATAATATTTTTGACTCCTGAAGACATTACAAAAAACTTATAAAGACTAATTTTACGCAAAAGTTAACATTCCTTATAAGTATAGGGTGCAAAATTTTTACGAGATGAAATAATTTAGTTAATTGTAAATAGTTTTAAAAGATCCGAATCCAAGGTGACAAATTAGGCTATATAGGTATTAATTAAAATATTATTTAATAGATGAGCTGACGCATGGTATAGATAAGTAATGAATATGATGCAAAAACCATGCAGTATCATTATTATAAGATGAATTTACATAATGATGGCATTCTTATTTACACATGAAAGTAAGTTAATGATGAAACTATATTAATATTAGTACTCGTATATGCTTAGGAATGATCAGATTTACACTTTGTACAATCAAATATTAACTTTTTTCATTAATTTTAGAACTCATCATAATTAAACTTAGGTAATGTTACATTTATTATTAGCTAGTGTAATCTGTTCATATCCTAATAAAATACAGACGAATCTAGGAGCATACGTACTTAGGAGAGTTCATTTTTTTGTTTAGGTATTTTGCATGTATGTATACTGTATACTTGTAACTTACAATTAGTTGCATCAAGTTTAAACGTAAGTTACATAAATAAAGCTATTTTTTACATACAATTTTAAGTTTATACAAGTATTACTAAAGTATATTAACTCAATAACAAGACTATCTCGCAACTCAATAACACTTTGATTTAGGTCACTACAATTCTAAAAGTGCAAACTTAATCAAGATATTGACATATCCATGCTCCTACATTCGTGTGTAAGGGTGAGCGCATGTGTCCACACACCGTGGTTAAGACGACTACTGTTATGTGACTTTCTGTGCCCACCGTCTGACGTAGCTCCCGTGCCGCCCTGGAATACAAAAAATACACACGTTAGATATGCCTTGCCACTGTCAAAATGTTACAACATTATAAGGCAGGAGAATCATTAAAACTAGAATATAAATATGCTGAAGATGTCAGATAAAGACTATCAATCCTATTGGTAATATATCCATACCAAGTGTGAATAACTTAACTTAGGGCAACCATCTTTAAGTTTAAGTTTTATCTGTAAATTGTGATGTTATGTTATTAGATACTTTTTTTTATTTAAATATGATTTTTTTGCTTTGAGTTATCATACAACTATGTATGTAATTTATTCACCCTATAAATAAAGCAATCCTAACGCCTATTATGCATTAAAAAATATATGCAAGTTGACTTATCAACAAACTATTCATGCCTGGTATGGATATAATACTTTGTATTAGGTCATTTGTGGACAATATGCAATATTATAATGATGAATCTCTTTAATAAGAATTTAATCCCTTTGGGTTACATTTAGAAATTATTTGCAACATCAATAACAAATATAGGCTCCAAAAATAATCAAAAAGTCATTAGGTCTTTAAGTAGCTTTAGGTCTCAAGCTTTCAAAACAAGAATTATTATAGTTAAGTCCTTTACATTTTTTATTAACTTCAAGTTTTATGTAGCATTTTTTTGTTTTAAAGCTATTCATATTTTTGTTTTATTTTGATATTGTAGGTGAAATTTGGATCTTAATTCAATACTGACTTTCATAAAAAAGATCTAAGCTTAATGCTACAAAAAATTTATATGAGTATAACAATACTAAGTTTTGCAGACATAACAATACTAAGTTTTGCAAAACTGTAATCTACAAAAAATTGATTTTATTTTCATTACAATAAAAACCTTTGTTATAGTTTTAAATAGCAGAATGTACTTTATAACCACTCATATAAATTTCTACACCACACAAACCATTTGTGGTTAACTCCTAGATATGTTTGCTCTACATATAAATGAATACTGTGTTGTTTCAACTCTTTTTTGTAAATGATAAGTTTAGGCTTGACCTCAATCCCACTTGATGGTAAGCGGTGCTGAGGTCTTGTGAGATAAAACACTAGCCTAATAAAAGCCTATTCACCATTGCCTATTATTTCTTCATGTAAAATTTATTTATCTCTTAAAACTAGGTAGGTGAAAAAACAGGAATTAAAATAGAAAATGATGAATTAAGAAAATTTAGTTAGGTGTAACTTTCACTGATAAAGTTTCAGTTTAATTTTAAAATTTAAAGACAGTACTATGGGCATGCCCACTTATAAATATAATAACTTGCTGCTTAATAAGAATGCAGTATGATGGGACATTATTTTTAGAAGAAACATTATAAAAAGCTGTTTTTGTAGACAATAGTAATAGATAGCTACGTCCATACTCGCAAGCATATTTTCTCGACTATACAACTATTACAAACAGAAATATTCAAAATAGTATATTACCTCGCGTTTCTCGATGGTGTAGTAAGCGTCGTCCTCGCTGCCCGCCTCCCCCATCTCGGGCGGCGGCTTCCCCGACCGGTTCTTACTCTTCTGAAAGGTCATTTTTAATGAACTCCTATACTTCTTCTTATCTCTCTCTCCTGTCCCTCGGTTCAGCTTTATCACAGTCTTCAAAGTCCCCGTGTAGTCAGACTTCACCTTCCCTTTGCTGGTACTCACCATCCCACACAAATTCTGACCATATATCCGCTCTTTCTGTTTCAATTTCTCTATCTTAGCCTCATTCGCCGCCTTATGCGTCAGTAAGCCGAGCGTCCTCAACACGTTTTCTTTCCGCTTCTGACTTTCCGGCGTCTCGTGCAGAACAGTGCTAGGTCCTGCTTGATTTTCGGTGGAGTTCCTCGCCGATTTCATCTTGGGGCTCTTTGGCTTTAATTCTGCTTTACTTACTTCTGCAGTTTCTACTTCTGCTACCGGCTTAATATCAACAGGTTTTACTTCAGCATCTGGTTTTGTATCAACAGCTTTTTCCACTTCTTTATCTGCTATTTCCTTCTTTTCTTCTTTAGGTACTTCGTCAACTTCACGGTCTTTTTCTGTTTCCATTTCTTCGACAACACTTTCTTTGGGTACACTTTCTTGTATAAGTTCAGGACTACTTTTCACTTCGACATTTTCTGTCAATGCCTTTTCAAGAGATGGGGTTTCTACTGGCTTCAAAACTTGTGGATCAACCGACATCGGTTCAATAATCGTCGATGCTACCAGATTTGGTGTAGGATCACTCACACACCTACTTTCCATTTGAGAGACTTCAGAAGTTAATGTTATTTCTTCAGGAACAGGTTTTATGTTATCAAGTGGTGGCGCCTGAGCTTCCGTTTCTACTGGTACAGCCGCTTCAGGAGATTTTACCGCCACAGGCGTAGGCGTAATTGATATTGCAGGTGATCTCATTTGCTGAGGTGGCGACCGTAGTTTTTCCAGTGTGGCCATTTTATCTTCCGTCTCTGCGCCCGATTCGGAAGATTTCCGTGAAATCGATTCCCGAGATTTACGTTTCGTTATTTGTATCTCATTGCTGCTTATATGCTGTTTGTCAATCACTCGTGGCGTAATGGAAATTTGACTCGAATTCAATACCATTGTAGTGACAGCCGGACTTTGAACTTCAGGTTGTTGAGGATTTGTGAATTGATGTAAGTCAATCTGTGTGGGTGGGACTGACTTATCTACAGATTTTCTTATTTCAGTCAATGTGACATCTTTCCCTAAAGATTTTTCAAATATGCTAATGGCATCTGATTCTTTTGAATGATTTGAGCTTGTGGATTCCTTCCGTGCGCTAAAACTATTCCGTTTTATCAGAGTAACAGAATTAGGCAAGTCTATATCGATAGATTTGCGTACTTGGTCTCGCTTTACAATAGATATTGCAGCATTATTTTCAAAGCAGCTGAGGACATTTTCTTTTTCGATTAATTTTTCAGGCGATCTCGACGTTTGTATATCTTTTAAAGGTTTAATATCAGCTCCTGATTTATTTACTAAAACAACTTCGCTAGTCACCATAACGGAATTGACGTCGCTCGACTTCGATTCAGATTCCTGCCTCTGCCTTCTCTTATCAAATTCCTCAAAAACTTTCAGTCTATCCATTAATTTGTCTATGCTAGCCACAGTACTGTGCTTGTATGTGATTTCTCTATTTTCTGTTGATTTTTCAACTGAATCTTCCTCATAATGCAATCTTATATTTTCACTGTCATCATTCTTTGATGGAGTAGTTTCATTTGTTATTGGTGTTATAGTATCCTTGTCCTTGATAGGGGTATCAGGCGCGATAATACTATTATTATCACATAATGGCTTGGACTGGCCATATAGCTTGGGGAATGTCTTAGGCTGCACAGCTTGCTCAGTGTTCTCAGATGTGTCATTGTTCATTTCTTGGTCTATATTCTGGTCTAAGTTATATATGAGATCATTTATTTCTTTTGCTAATGTATCAATGGACTCTTGCTTGTCCTCAACTGAGTCATTTGTAATTGTGCTACTTAAACCATTCTTGGTTGTTAGTGGATTAGGCTTTGCTCTATCTGCTACTTCCTTCTTTCTTCCTCTCCTTGCTCTCCTAATGTTCTTGGAAACCTCTTTTGAGTTAAATGTCTTTGACATACAATTCAATATACTACTACGTTCTTCAAAAAGCGTATCATTTTCAGTCTTCAATAACAGTTTTTCATCTATTTCTTGTGTGTGTAAACTGTCTAACTTAAGCCTATTACCATTATTGTTGTCGGAGTCTAATGAAGTACTTCTTATTAAGCTCATTTTTTTCTTTTTTTTGTCACTTGTTAATGAACCAGGCTCTGTGTCCAGTTTGATTTCAGATAATTTGGAGTCAACATTAAGAGAAGGCACTTTTCCAATAGTCGAGATCTGTACATTATTTTCAATATCTATATCTAGGTCAGTCTTGGATTTATCAAATTTTTTGTTGAGCTCCTTGCTTCCTACAGTGTCACTGAGCCCTTCGGTTAAACTGATATCTGACTCGGTGATGTCTGAGCATTTAGAAATCTCACTGCCATCTCGCGAGCAAGAACGTCCTCTCTTGAGTTTCTTGCAGTCATCTGCACCTTCAGTTATTTCTGAACTCTTGGAGTCTGAAAGTAACCTACGTCGCTTTTTTTGTTCCTTCATAACAATTTCATTTAGGAGATTATTTTTAACCTTTCTAGGTTTTCCACTCCTTAAATTTTTACCTTCAAAGAGTGATGGACTATTACTTCTTTCTGATCGCATTGAATATGGGCTAAGACGAGGGCCAAGAACAAGTGTGCTCGTAGAGTCGCCTAAAACTGATTTCATCATGACCATGTCAGAGCTCAATCTTGCCTTTTTTGTCTGAGTTTTAGGACTTGATGATCTAGAGTTAGGTGCAGGGTCATCGACCGGCTCCTTCTTAATTTCAGAGGCAGGTATTAAAGGGACGGCTTCTTTTTCTTGACAGTTAGGCTCTGTTTTAATGGCTGCTTTTCTTGCTCGCGTAACAGTTTGTCTCAAAACATTTTTCTTTGCAACAGTATTCTTTTTATTCCTCAATGTTTTTGTCTTCCTGATACCAAGAGGTCTCTTTTTAATTACTACCTTTGGTTTTACAGGTTTCTTAGGAGGTTCTTTGGAGGTTTTCGGTTCATCTTGGCTTGCTTTATTTTTGTCCTCCTCATTGATGTCCGAGGCCTTCTTCCGGGCACGGGTCTTAGGTTCTATTATTTCCTCATCTGTGCCTTTGTCCAGATCTTCTTTAGCTTGCTTAGTTTTCATGATGGAATGTGTGGTGGGAGATGTCCCCGTTCCTTCGACATCAGGTACAAACTGTAGATCGCTTACTCTCACTCTGATTACCAACCCAAGGTTGACTGAGGCAGTTGAGTACTTATACTATAATTTAAGTTTGATCTTGTTTGTTTCTGACAATCTTTAACACAGCTTTGAGTTGTCTTCTCAAAAATTGGCAGTATATATATTTAAGTTGTCAATAAACTCTCAATCTCAGCATAACAACACTGAGCCATACCATGTTTTCAATAGCTGTCACATCTAGTCCTGAAAAGGAGAATAATTATATTTGAAAACACTTAGTAGTTCACCAATAAGCTATTTAGATTGGCTAATAAAGTATGCAGGAATTTCAGAACATAAAACTCAAAAAAGGGGCATAATGTATGTTTAAACATTAAGAATATTCACTGAAAGAGTTCTAACGCATCTTAGTATTAAGTACTTTCCAATAAATAACTCAATTATTACGTCTATAGTTCGCAGTAAACAATAGCACAGCTCGGGAATCAACAAGTTCGCGCATTTATTTGACATATTTTTGTTTTGATAATTACACATTTATCCCTCTAAAAAGAACCATTAAGCTTTATAAATTCCGAATATATCACAATAATAACGTATATACGGTCGGTTTATTAGAAAATCTCGCCGGAAAAGTCATGAAAACTGTGTGTTTTGATGGGACGTTTTGCCTCTTGTATGACCGTAACGCCACCTACAGCTGTGCGATGCGTATGCGTCGAGAGACAGAAAGCACCAAATCATTTCCCTACCCGTGGCGCACCTCCGCGATGTCCTCACAAAATACTCACAATTTGTCCCATGGATTCGCCAAAAACCACAATAAACAGTCAATTAGACACACAACACACCTTAATATGCGAAAAAGTTCAATAAAAACTCGCGAATAAACTTAGAAAATGATTTTTGAAAAGCCCAAATGTCTACAGGCGTCCGCCATAATGTTTCCTTCGAAACGAATAATATAGTTCTTACTTCTTATTGCTCTCGGCAAGCAATCGCTCTATTCGCTATTCAAAATGGCGACCGTGTGGCGTTCACAGTGCGCGTTTGCACGTTTTTTTGTGGGAAAATATGGGAGAATCTTGAACAACGCAACTGATTTGGGAATTAGAGGTGTCCCGGAATTAATATCGGTAATTATTTAATAATTTACTCTCGCGTTGTGTTGTAATGTTGCTTTTGCCGCGACATGTGACAGAACTATGGGTGTACGGGTGTCAACACAAGTTTCACCCACTGAGCGCTTTTAACATATTATTTTCAGGGAGATATTTTAAATAGTGTGCAAATTTTTGTTTGTATTTGAATTAATATAAAGATATACTAACTAATAATAAAGAAAAATTAATCACTGGTATGGATAAATTGTGAATATTAATTATGTTATATTTAAATATGTTTTTTTTTGTTCCAGATTCCGTCCACATCCAGAAGTTATTCAAATTACGCTGGTTCTCCGTTTGTCACACGAATAAAAGAACAATATGAGTATGAGGTTGTGAAAAATCCTCCCGAATGGAAGTATGTTGAAAGACTTTTACCATTCGAGACAATCCCGCCTGTCAAGTCAAAAGAAAATTATCCATCCGGTTGGTTTCCCCCCAAAGAAGATGCAAAAAATTTACCGTTCTTTATTGATAGGACAAAAAATCATGAGCTACCTATATATTTAAATATCACATACCGTGGAATGCGTAAAATATCGAAGATCAAGAAGATTGAAGGCGATATATGGCTTATGAATGATGAAATTAAGGCATATTTAAAAAACAAACATGCACGTTACGTAGAAACTAGAGTACATGAATTAGGTAAATTTATAGAGGTGAAAGGGGACTTTGTGACGTCCTTAATAGAATGGGCCCAATCGAAAGGCTTTTAGAATGTATTTTAAAATATAGGTAAATAAATAAATACCTGATTATTATGTTGTTTTTTTTTGTTTTCCTAGTAAAACATAAATTAAATAGAACCATGTTGGAACTGTTAATTAAAAAGCTTAATTACATGTAACATTACCTTTGATTAATATTTTTCAATATTATAATTACAGTATTACAATATTTTTACATTTTGTTCCAGTTGAAAATTATTTAGCTTTATAGTATTTGGAAATAAGCTGTATTTTAAAGACAATATTACGCATTTTGACTGTTCCTAATGGAGTAACTTAGATCAGATACATCAAATGTGAAAAAATAACCTATCCTACTGCTATTTATTTATTTATATTTCATTAAATCTCAATATGAGGTAGAATTCATGGCATATGCATCTTCTACCAATTGACCCTTTTAAAAAAAGGAATAGCGTATGTAGTATGCGTGCTACATTATATAATAGTACTATTATCTATATATTTTACTATAAACCAAAAAAAAAATTAAAATCGCAATTCATTCTTAAACAATAAAATAAATTCTAAATATATAAATAACGCTCAACTGACCGAAACTTATTTTGTAGGGTGTAAACGACATGAAGTTTGTTTCGTTCAGCTGCCGCTTGGAGCGCTGGAGACGGCGGAAGGTTTTATCTACGTAGCTATATAACATCCGCCCGGAGTTCTTTGGGCCTCTTCAAGATATTATTTTCGACTCGACTACACTTCGCTTCACTCAAAACAACTTTTCTGTTTCTTAACGCGCCAATTTAACACTTTGACACGGTTTTCAGAACGCAACCGATATTTTAGGTTTGTTTAATTTTAGGTTATTAGTTTTTGTAACTAATAAATTAGGTTAGATGTCTATTACGGTCATTTTCCCAGGAATTAATTGAATACTTCGTAAACTCGTTCTTAAAGACGTTACATAGGATCATCGTATACTTATAAGCGTTTACGGCAATATTACGTTACCATGATAAATGGTTATATACTTGTATTGTGCACACGTAAAGATTCTCAAGGCCAAGTGCTTTCAGTATGAATGAGAATGACGCGTTAAAAGGTATGAAATGCAAATGCAATCAATAAATGTCAAAAACACACTATGGGGTTGTTATTAATTACAGTAATAATAACTAGGCGAACGCATTTTAAAGTTTATACTCGTGTCGGGCGATGGTTTATTGATACATATACGTTACCTACCCAATGCTGTTGTTATCTTTGATCTATAAATAGGGCAACCTATTGCACTTACTATTTTCTTTATTATTATGTAGATGATAGACGACGTTGATTCGCTAAATTGAATTGAATGTCAAATGGAACGACGATTTGATATTCAAATTAAGTAGTGGCGTTAATTGTGCAACACCACGATTGATTTTTAATTTATATGCGTGGTTAAGGATAGTTTGCGAGTGCATTTATTTGTACTAAATACTTTTTAATATTGATTACTGGCAGGTAGGTACTTACTATGGTAAGATTTATAAATAATTCATTAGCTCTAGCATCGGTTCAAGAGACAAATTTAAATTCAGCCCCGACGATTAGTTGGAAAACCTCTGTCTGACAGCGTTTCTACATTAAATTGCCTACAGTATAATAATTGTGACAGATAATATGATTAATAAATAGATTAACAAAGTATTGTTTAGTTAAATTTAAACAACCTTCAATAATACTTCGATTTCCTCCATTCATGGACTTCTCTGGCGCGGATCCAGTCCTAAAAAAATATTTTGGTCAAGTGCGAGCTGGAGGGATGAACAGTCATAACTTATGAACGTCTTTTGTATTTGATTACAATTGCATTCATATTGCATGATTCATTGTGTTTTTTTTATTTCATTAAGCCATAGGTATACATAGGTAGCTAGGTAAGTCTATCGATCTCAAGAGCCTGTGAAAGTGTGACGTCATAAGTGTGTAATGGTTCTAGAGATGCCCATCATGCTCACACAGGGTTGATCTAATCCAGAATCCAAATTATAACTCTAGACTAGTGTTTTTCCAAACCTTTTTGTCCTAGAATCCAGTCTAAGACTCTATACCTGGTCTACCAGTGTTTTGCTAGCTTTTCTTATTTAAGGTGACTAACGATAAAAACTAATTAATTAGCTGTACCTGAATTATCGTTTACTAGTGGCCCGTTCTCGCTTCGCTTCGGGAAAAAAATCTTCTATTCGTCTTAGCGTGATTTTATATAGCCTATAGCCTTCCTCGATAAATGGGCTATCTAACACCGAAAGAATTTTTCAAATCGGACCAGTAGTTTCTGAGATTAGCGCGTTCAATCAAACAAACTCATCATCTTTATAATATTAGTATAGATCTAACAGTGTTCTAAACCCCATAAGGGGAACAAAGGTAACAAGTACATAAGTGATAAAAAAAGTGCGACAAACCTGAAAGCTGTTGTTGGCGTTGTTGTTGCTGCACTCCGCGAAGGTGGCGTCCTCGAGCTCCAACTCGTCCCACAGCTGGCTCTGCAACAAACACAAACAACCTCAATAAATCATCATCTTTACAACCCATATCTGTCCCAATACTGGGCTCGGGTCTCCTCTCACAATGTGAGGGGTACAGGCCATAGTCCACCACGCTGACCAACTGCGAATTGGCGGACTTCACACACCCTTGAAAACACTATGGAGGATGCTTAGATGTGCAGGTTTCCTCACGATGTTTTCCTTCACCGAAGCAAGAGATAATTAACTAGTAATACGCACATAACTTGTAGAAAAGTAGAGTTTCAGTTCGAGAGACCAACGTTCAAACTACTAGGCTATAACTGCTTTTTCCATCTTAAATCAACTGAAGCGATAATCGGAGAAATGATGAAGAAATGAATTTCAATTCAATTTCATACATTCATGATGTGACATGAAATTGTTTCCATGCAAAAATATATATTCCGTTATCTGTGGCGAATGTGATGTTTTTCTACGCATATTGCTCACTCATCTGAAATAATAACGCCAGGTGGAAAATCCATTCAATATTTTTCTAACAGAAAAATCTGCTACCATTGTGCGGGTCCAATAATACCTACTTGTTCCCGCGAACAATTTGCAGGGCAAAATATATGAAAAAATGGGTCTATTCATCTAGTTCTTAATACTTACTTGTCACATGGGAGTGCCTCAATATGTTAGCGCCAAAAACCCCATTCTATGGTCCTCGTCAATACCATTGATCGAACTACACGCATCGTGTTATTTTTCTTTCAACTTAGTCGTTATTAAAGTATAAAGAAAACACTTTTTAACTTTTTAAATTTTTATTAAACAATGCCCCTTTATTTGATGTGGTGATGATGTCGATAAAAATTGTCTTTGACAATTTGTACACGATATTATTTTTTTCATTTTTCTTGTTTTTTCTTTGTGGTGAAGTTTTCTCACCAAATATTAAATAAGGCGTCAATATCGGTAGAATTGACAAGTTGACTTCAACTTTCGTTATCTCATTTTTATAAATATTTACGCTGCCGAAATTCTATTATATTTGTATTACGGTGCCTAAAATATTCTTATTTTGTAAGCTCCATATTTTGTTTCTCAGCCAGTTTGACGTCATACACTGCTACGAGCTTCAGAGGATTTTATTTAACTTGCAATGTTTGTTCCGGTTGGACACGGTACTAATCATGCAAATGGCATAACAACTATACCTTTTATATGAAGGAGTCTATATTTTATTCGTTACTAACAGTCCGCTGTCGTTTCGCTTCGGGGAAACTTCTCCTATTCATTTTAGCGTGATGTTATATAGCCTTCCTCGATAAATGGACTACCTAACACTGAAAGGATATTTCAAATCGGTCTAGTAGTTCCTGAGATTAGCGCGTTCAAGCAAACAAACAAACAAACTATTTAATTTATAATATTATAGTACTATAGATGGATTTTAGTTTCAATATATCTTTTTATGGAAACGAGTGAATTCCATCACCACAGATATAATGATTTTAGGTTTTAAAATATAAACGTAGTATTATATGTATTTCATAGAATCTATTAATACCATGTTATTGTGGTCGCTGTTTCACTGACGAGTACCTATTCGTGCGTAAGTGACTACAAAGCAAATGTAGCTAGTTGGATGTGACCGCAAGCGGTGATATTCCGTGATCGCCTTTGTGTTTCGGGTAATTTGATTTATAATTAAATTAACTGATCGAATTAGCTTACTATGTTCGATAAATTGCTTTGTATATACTCGTATTAGGCGATAACGGAATTTGCGTAGTAACAAAGGACAACAACACAACATTATGGAGAAAAATTGTAGGTAGGTACATAAAGCAGTTTATTTTCTTGTATTTCAGGATTATTATGTACACTCTACATTGTCAAGTAACTTTGACTTTAAATAATTAAATAGTTTAAAAAACTAAAAAACACGCTTAATTTTATCAAATTAGTGTATTGTCATCGGTCCTCAAT
>DWKA01001533.1:0-12225 GCA_018249155.1 Panoquina ocola ocola | reverse complement strand
AGCAAGTAACGAACCTTAAACTTAGCTCAACTTGGTCTAGAGATTTCATTACTTTTTAGAGACAAACAAGCAACTATATGGAGACTTGCTACTTTTTTACAGGATGTTTTTGGTGGGATTTATTTTATCTGTCACATAAATATCGCCCCGGCCGGGAATCGAACCCTCGACCTCTGGCTTTGCAGGCAGGGTATCAACCAAGCGCACCAAGTAGGCTACAGGGCAGTCAATGGAAAAAATGGAAGAATTTAACATCATAAAAATTCTAAAAACAGATAGTAACATTTTAATAATAGTAGGTATACGACAATTTACGATGTAAAATAGATGTAAAAAGTACATTTTTCTCATCGGAAGTCTTAAGTAAAAATTACACATCCTATCTAATAATTACGACTGTTACCAGGTAAACAATGGTATGCCATCAGACGACCTGCCCCGCCTCGTCTGCGTGTCGGGCCGCACGGAGTCGGCTGTGGCCAGAATTCTGGATGAACTGGAGTCAAAGACAGTTGATATAGAGGAGATCAGATTATGGCACGCTATCCACGAAGAGGACATTGGTGGACACGTAGTCCGAGGATATACTTTACTTAGTAAGTTTGTTTGACTTAAAATTAGTCACTCATCATGACTGTTAAGTATGATTTTACAGTGTTTTTTATCTCAGTGGTCATGTCATGTCAATTTGATCATGTTGTGATAAGTTCATAGAATAGCATAATATGGACCAATAAAATTATTGAAGTATCTAAATTCATAGTTTTTTCCTCAAACTTAATGAGTTATTGAAAGTAATGATCGTGACAAGTTTCTACCACCGAGGCAGCACTCATTTAAACCTTTTTTTTCAGATTCTACTCCTACTAAGGCTATATCATTAAGCCGGGATATCCAATACTTCTCGGGCGTCCGCCGACCAGTTTGGTTCGTGTACTCCGGGATGGGATCGCAATGGGCCGGGATGGCCACACAGTTAATGAGGATACCAGTATTTGCTGCCGCTATTGAAAAGTAAGTGATTCAATAATAATTCACGAGACATTTACATAATGTAAATAATAACACAACTAAAAAAGTAAGAATTTTACTTCAAAGTGTTCATTTAAAATTTTAAACCTCCGAAAAAAAATCTACTTAAGTATATTTTCTTATACTCTATGGATTAAAAACATTTTAATTTTTTTAGGTGTCACAAAGCCCTTGAACCAAAAGGCATTAACCTAACGAAACTCATAACAGAACCCGATCCAAGGATCTATGACAATATCCTGAACTCATTTATTGGAATCGCTGCAGTCCAAATCGGGTTGACGGATGTTTTAAAAACAGTTGGCATTGAACCTGACTACATCATTGGTAAGAATTAAATTGACTTAAAATGTGCAATCAAACCAAACCAAACATAATTTAATCAAATTTTTGGGTGATAAAAATACTTTATTAAAACACTATCTTCCTGGACTTGCTAATTCATAAGCCTGATTCATAAAAATAAATTAAACTGATCATTTACCATAGGTCACAGTGTTGGCGAGCTTGGCTGCGCATATGCAGATGGATGCTTCACAGCTGAACAAATGATCCTGTCCGCGTACAGCCGCGGCCTCGCGTCCATCGAAACTCCTTTCATAAAGGGTTCGATGGCAGCAATTGGTCTTGGGTATAACGAGGTATGTATAGTGATTGGTTACTTAACAACCCTTAAGGCAATCATAGAGTATTTTTACTCAAATTTTGCAAAATTTAAATTAATTGTTATGTACTTAACAGATCAAAACAATGTGCCCACCTGAAATCGAAGTGGCTTGCCACAACGGACCAGACTCGAGTACAATCTCTGGTCCGGCAGACATCATGAAGACATTTGTTGCTCAATTAGTTAGCAAAGGAATATTTGCCAAGGAAGTCCCATGCTCTAATATTGCCTATCACTCGAAATATATTTCGGAAGCCGGTAAGTGAATTTATGATGTCGACATTATTATTCTCCGTTGATTTATTACGTGATGCAGATGGTGATACATATCTCGACATGTCACGAACATTATGGTTTTGTAGAATCACATCTGAAATACGTTGACTAATACTAACAATCCTCAATAAAGGCAAAGTGGCATCTTAGGATTTATTCGAGTGTGACATTATGCGTATATTATGGTCTTTTTAGAAATCTGCCTGTCTACCTCTTCGTTACAAAATTTACAAGATAATAATATCGTGTTACAAAATTTTGAATGATCCATCTACTTATTTTGATTCAGGTCCTAAACTACTTAAATATCTCAGAGAAGTGATCCCTAAACCCCAAAAACGGTCAGAACGTTGGGTGTCAACGTCCATACCTCAGGTCCACTGGAAGGATCCAAAAGCTGAGTTCTCTTCAGCTGAATACCATACCAACAACCTCTTGGTAAGTTCATTTTATCTACATTAACTTTTTTAAAATGAATAAATGTATTATTTTAAATTCAAATGTTAATGTGGATTTACATTTCTTTAACTGTTTTGCATTGAAAGATTTCAGTTCCAATATAATATATTTAAATCATCTATTTGCACTAAGCGACATGAGGGATGATATTGAGTTATACAGTATTTTAGAATCAGTGAATTTTTCTGCATCGTTTGAGCCAGGTTTAAAAAAAGTTTAAAATATGTCGCTTAATGCAAATAGACCGAGAACCGTCGATATAGATTATCATTCTATTCTGTTTATTATCTCTATAAATTATATGATAAACAATGATAAAGTAAAAAAAAATGTTTTTGTACAGAGCGCAGTATTATTCGAAGAGACTTCTCGTCTCATCCAACCCAACGCCATCACCATAGAGATCGCCCCACATGGTCTTCTCCAAGCCATTCTCAGAAGATCCCTGAAGAAGGACGTTCTCAACGTTCCCCTAACGCAGAAGAAACACGAAGACAATGTGCAAGTTTTGTTCACCGCTTTAGGAAAGTGAGTTATTTAGATAATAACTAACTTCTTACGCTAAGAATGTCTGGAATAAATCGCTCTTCAGCAATAAGACTGCCCATCGTATTACGTGTAATATTGTTTTTCTTCTCCTTATCCTTACTGTATTATTAGATAATCACAGTTCGTTATATTTTCGTTTCGGATTGTCTTTTTTAATCTTTAAAAAAAAGTATTGACTAATGTCGAACAGAAGCTATATAGATAAATATAGTTCTTAATCATCAATGTTGAAAAAAATCTCACATATGATGCCTTTGTTGTAGATTGTACGAAGCAGGTCTGAACCCGCGCCTGGCCAACGTCTACCCACATGTGCCCTTCCCCGTGTCGCAGGGCACGCCCATGCTGGCCCACTTGGTGGAGTGGGAGCACAGTGAAGATTGGTAAGATGTTTGTTTATCTTGTATGGTACTAATGGAATACTGAAATCCAAATAGATTTTATTAAGATATTTTTTCCTAAGAACCACTTTATCTTCTTCATCCTTAGAGTTTCTCATAAATATTCTAATACAAGATAGAAGTTACATACAGATACAAGTTCTACAGAAGTTAAGGGAGTAAGAATTGAGTGAGAAGCCTTTAAACATTATACCTAATTTCTTTTCGTTATTGAAACTACGTATATTAAAGTAGGTACCGATATCGGATATTTGACCTCTAAAATTAAAAATTTGAATATGGTATAGAATGTTTCTTCATAAATTAAAATCTTATTACATTCGTATTTTATTAACTTTGCTCTAGATCTAAAAATAACTGTGTTTCACCGCGGTAACTCCCAGAAATGTAATAAAGACAACAACCGAATATTATTTGTCAGTTACCCGACGCGACAAAAATATACGGATGGCTATTTTACTTCCATTTCTAAGAATAATACCTCTCGCTGACGCATGTTTCATAAAAATAGTAAACTATTTTTCATAAAGATTAGCTTACCTTAAAATTACCTATTAACCAATGATACGGTACAGAAATATTTTTTCGAGGCAGAAAAACTTAACATGAACTTTTATATTTGATATTCCGTTATGTTTTTTTTTTACATTTAATAGGGTAGCGCTTGACTACGATCCCACCTGATATGTGATATATCCATTCCGTTATGTGCATCTTAAAATCTCACACCACCTAAAAGTGCCTAATTTTATTCCCAAAGACTCGAAAAATACCTCCTGTCCTAATATTCCCCCGTAAGTCCCGAAGTGAAGTTAGCCACAAATATGCCTTAGAGGGTTAGCAGTGTTAGCACAACTGTAGGTACTGTACGGCTGATCTATTACCCTCGCTTTGTTCATCGACTTCAATATTAACGGTGGTAAACAGCAATACGTTACACGTTGAAGATGTTTTTGGCTTTTTATTGCAAGCGAACGGCACAGTACACATATTATAACGTATTTGAATACATATTACTTGACAATCTTTCAACCAAATAAAAAAGGCATAGCATAGGCATAGCAATGTTAATATTTTATTTAAAGTAATAAGTTTTTCATTAAATTATTTTCACTTTTTAGTGCCATACTGTAGTTCTATTGATTTTACTGACGGGTTTTTAAAACATTATTTTTTTATGAGTTGAATAGTCCACACGCAATAATTTTTAATACTTAACCAACTTAATTATATGATGTCACTGATTTATTAACAAATAAACAGAATTGTATTTCTGTTTTCTCAAAATAATTGAAAGCCAAAATCCGGATGTTGAAGTTGGATATAATTGTGTGGTCAATTAATTCACGCTGATGATTTGTTCAAATTAATTAAATTCAATAATCCCGGGTCTCATTTGTTAATGAAATCTCACTAAAGGTACTATGGTTTCATTAATTATTATAATCATTATCAAAATGTTATTTTTATTATTATTAATTTATATATTTAATATATTTTATCAGGTATGTGACATCATATAAGGCGCAGGAAAAAATGAAATCCGGAGAGAGAACAGTAAGAATGTCGATCGCTGATGAAGACAGCGAGTTCATGGCTGGTCACTGCATCGACGGTACATAACAATAATATATAAAATAAATACAAGTACACACTCATATCCCCGCACTATACATTTTCTGTGTCGCAGATGACATGGACAACACAGATTAGACATTACTAAAACCCATTACTCGAGAGCAAACATTTTATCTGTCACATAAATGTATGGCCCGGGCGGGAATCAAATACTGGAACGCTCGCTTCACAGGCAGGGTCAGGGCTACAGTACTAAAATATCACATTTTATTCTCATAGAGATTATTTTGGAATCATACGCTACGCTTTGGATGCAAAAAGCTCTTATCTCAAAAGTATTTTTTCGGTCCCTTAGTAAACAATCGACTATTAAATCTCCGAGCAATTTTTTTCAAGGCAGAACAACAAAAAATAATACTTTCTAATTTATCTACAGGTCGTAACCTTTATCCCGCCACTGGATACCTGGTCCTCGTGTGGGAAACCCTGGGCATGATGATGGGAGAACTGTATACAGAAGTCTCTGTAGTATTCGAGAACGTTCGATTCCAAAGAGCCACCAACATTCCCAAGGAAGGCAACCTGGAATTCATCATCATGATCCAGAAAGGAAGTGGACAATTTGAGGTTGGTTCGCAAAAGGAATGTTATATATTGATAGTGTTTTTTAGACAAAACTATTAAATGATTATAGACTTCCTTTAAAGTTAGAAAAGGAAACACTTCAAAAAATATTGTGTCACGGGTGGCATGACCCGAAAATAAACATTTATCTGTCACATGAATATCTACCCAAGCCAGAAATCGAACCCGTGACAGCTTCCCTTGGCAGCGTCACTACCAATGCGGCTAAATGGTCATACAACAAACATTCGTTTTAATTAAAGATAATACTAAATACTAATACAATTCAAACGCAGTTCTCTTCTTCTACTTTATTATTATATTTTTGTAGGTCGTAGAAAGTGGAGCTTCTATAGTCACTGGTCGTATCTACGCCAAAAAGAATGTAGGAAAAGAATACAGACAACTTGCGCCCATACCAGAGGCAACGGGCCCTAACGTGAAGCATTTGTTGACCAAGGACTTCTATAAAGAACTGCGTCTCAGGGGATACCAATATAGGTATTAAATTAAGTGATCTATTTATTCTATAGAATAATACGTGCTCATCTAACTATGTATTCATTTTCTTTATTAGTAAACCGATATACCTTCAATGGTATAGATCAAACTTAAACGCTTCTTTCTAATTTAGTTTTACCAACCAATATTGGATATAAAGATTAAAGATTATATTCGTGGTTTACTAACTCAATCAAATTTGTTTACACAAATAACAATATTGATTGTTACTTGTATAATAGTAATTGCACTATCGTCGCTATTCTCAGGTAAATTATTTATTTGTATTATTGATAATTAAGATCTTTCGAATCTAAAACAATTTTTCTTTATACAGCGGTCTCTTCCGTGGCATCCTGGGTTGCAACGTCGAAGGAACGCGTGGACGTCTCGCCTGGGTCAACAACTGGGTCACTTTTATGGATTGTATGTTGCAAATAAAGATCATCGGTCAGGACACCCGTGGACTCTTCGTTCCGACGAGGATTGAAAAACTTTGCATCGATGCCAATATGCATTATGATGCTATATCCAAGATGAACCCTGATTCTAATAGACAATCTTTCGAAATTCGATACTATCCTAACGTGGATGTTATTAGGTAACTATGCGTATTGTTATTTATCTTATATTTTTTTGGATTTTTTTTTGTAATAGTTGACTCACTCTTAGCTTTAACCGTTACATTTATAATATATTTGGGTAACATAATTAAGAACAACCATGTTTTTATTTCGTAGGGGCGGTGGAGTAGAAATTAGGGGATTACACGCAACGCCAATTTCTAAGAGGCTTCCTCTTGGCATCCCTGTGCTTGAAAAGAATGTATTCATACCGAACTTCAGCAAACAAGTAATGAAGGTAAGTAATATTTTATCAGTACAGATGCAGTTTTAAGTTACGTTACGATAAAAAAAGTATGAATCCTAAACATTTATTTTATATCCATGTTTTATAAGCTATTTTATTGTTACAGATGGAAGATATTCTTCGCGCTAATATCCAAATGGTTCTGGAAAATATCCAAACATACAAAGTTAAGAGTATAGAGATTGTAGATCAAGAATATAAGGATAATAATCTCGAACCTTTAATTGAATTAGTTGGTGATATGCTTGGAGATCTACCTCTTGTGCAAGCAGAACTTTTAGTTGTCTCTGAAGATCCTATAGAGATGCCGTCCCATATCACTGTAGAAAATAAGAAATTAGCTGGGGAAACGAACACTGTGCTTTTTATTGGTGCTAATCTTCTACAAAGACCACAAGTTTTACAACAAGCAGCAGCGACACTCCGAGATAAATGTTTCATCATCAGTCGTGAAAAGGAACGTCCTAATCCTAAGGATCACGCTGATAAATATGACATCATCACTATTCATGATACTGGCATTGAATATATAGTTCTATTAAGAAAGAGAGTTGGATCGAAACCAGCCAAGTTTATCAAAATTGAAACAGCTGACCAGACGTATGCGTGGATAGACAAAGTCAAGGAGGAGCTAAAAGATGGACAAAAAATTGTTCTTTACACTCAAGACGAGCATATTAATGGACTATTAGGATTAGTTAATTGCTTACGAAAAGAACCAGGAGGTGAAGTTGTATATGGTCTATTGATTTCCGACCCATCAGCTCCGGCATTCAATCCTGATTTAGAAATTTATGAGGAACAACTCGACAAAGATCTTGCTCTTAATGTTTATCAAGATGTAAGTAACCTTATTAATAGAAATTTCGATACATAACTTCAATATCTTCATTAAAGTTATTTTGACTACCACAAACTCTTAAATGACATGTAACTTCTATATTTCATTCTTCAACTTCTATGTTCAGGGTCAATGGGGAACCTATCGTCATCTCGTTCTTGGAGATATAGAAACAGTGCGAGCTGACCACGCCTTTGTAAACACGTTAACTATTGGTGATTTGTCGTCCTTGACGTGGCTAGAAGGTCGCATACGGCCAAACAAACCCTTCAAGAACCCGGAAAGTGTCTTGGTTCATGTAAGTATAAAATTTCTTGATAAAAATTATGTTACTTATTATCTGCTTCAAATAATTTGTAAGTTATGTACAAAACAGTTTTTATAATTTTTCAAAATTTTCAATGACTTGACTGAGAATTTCCTTTATTAACGCTACCTTTAAATAGGTCTTATCTTCCTGTTGAAATAGAATACGCACTTTAGGTACTATTTTTTTGCTAGGTCTATTTGCCATATCAAGAAATCGATGCGCTATAGATTTTTTACAGTTTCAAACAGTTCTCAAGTAAACAACAGTCATAAGTTGCCGTTTAAGCATTATTTCGAGAATGAGTACTTTTAAGGCATAGCTCCGGAGCAGAACGTCAGTACTAAAGCTCCAAATTGTTGCTGGTAGGTATACTGTTCGGCGCTGAACTTCCGCGACGTGATGACGGCGACGGGCCGCGTGACGGTGGACGCGGTGGCGCGCGGCCGGCTGGCGCAGGAATGCGTCCAAGGTTTTGAAATCGTTGGCAGAACTCCTAAGTAAGTGAGATACAATTTCAGATTTTCGAGCACAATTCATATTCATAAATTCATCTTTAGATAGATTGAGGTAACTCTATTGAAAACAGTTTTCGCATTCCAATTTTATTTATTTCGTTTATTAGTCTCCAACATTATTATAATATTTTATACACAGACACACCCTATAATCGTATTAAAGAAATGTTAAATTAGGAAACATAGATACAAATACTTATTTTGAAAATAAAATCTCTTTTATTAGGCCTGCTAAAGAAAAACACAATTTCGAGAGCTAAACACAGTATAGTAAGAGCACAAAATTAAAGCTAAACAGACATACCGACAAAGTATCATACATTTGTACTTAAATAAAAGCTTTTCAAAATATTAATAACTTTTTTGTAACCGTAGTGGAACTCGCGTAATGGCGATGGTGCGCAACAGCGGCATGGCCAACTTGGTGGAGGGCGACCGGGCGCTCATGTGGTCCATCCCCGACGAGTGGACCTTCGAGGAGGCGGCCACCGTGCCGGTCGCCTACGGCACTGTTTACTATGCTATGGTAAGTTACATTTTTAGAGCGGTTTCAGACTAGCGTATTTTTCTGCGCGTATACGGTCGTTTCAGCATACGCGCTAACACGCGCGCTACAATACGCGCTTCAACAAACCAGACGCGCGTATACTGGCATATTTCGGCGTGTTTGCTCGAACCGGTAGTGGCCTAGTGGCGTCGTGTCAGCGGCTCGCGCTTATACGCACGTTAGCGCTCGTACAAAACGCTAGTTTGAAACCGCCGTACACCGTAAGCGATCCGGCTATCATATTAAAAAGCGGGAACGTGCGGTTGCTGCAGTACTACAGTGCGACCTAATGTGAAGTCACTCTTACTGTCTGCTTTCGCCGTTTTTTCTGCTCTATGACAAGACTCGAAATGGTGGTAGAATCAGAAGTAACATGGATAAGTGTATTGATAATACCGATATGATTAGATAACTTTTTGATTCTTATTTAAAGTTATAGAAAGATATATAATTCGTCTATCTGACATATAATTTTTAATTTTCAGAATTAGAAATATACACAAACATGCCAGCCACGTCAATGGACCACCAACGAAGTAGGTTAGTGGACACTAGGCACAGTGCAGTGGCGCATTGCAACCACATTTACCCTGAGGAGAGCTTCGAGGAACAACCGATACATCCTTATATGATAACACCGAACATGTTGCATCCCCACATGATGTACCCACTACATCACCAGCACATGAACACAGAGATACCGGTGACCGTACACAATCCCGTCTCCATGATGACGCCGTATGGAGCAGTGCCTTATTACTACCCCGTGCAGGCGCCTTACATGATACCTACCCCAGTCTACGCGCCTGTCAAACAAGCCGCCACGGTCCCCGTGAATGGGTACCCCCCATACAGGTACCCATCGGTACCCACCGCGCAGCTGATAGAACTAGACTCCCCATCCGTCTACGAGAACGGCAAGTTCGAAAGACACAGAGATGATGATAGGAGTCAGAGGAAAAGCAAGCAGGAATCGAAACGCAACAGCACCTCCAAATCCGGCTTCAGTGACGTTTCGCTACCGAGCCTACCGCGCTCCGATACCCAGCCGGCGCTCAGCAAGGCCAAAGAAGACGGCATGGGTACCTACGAGAGCTGGGACTACGTGTTCAGAAATCTATCGAGTAAAGACAAGGACGGCGATACTAGGAGTGGATTTTCGCAGTCACTAGACCGAGACTCAAGGACGTTGGATAGGTTAGACAGGGAGGAGAGGAGATCGAAGTATCAACCCACAACTTTGGATTTGGAAGACGGCCTCCAAGCTCTAAATCTCGATAGATCCCACGACGAAGATGCGTACCGAACTGCGAAGGTTAACGAAAGTCTGATGAGGCTAAAACAGGAGCAGGAGTTGAAGAGGGCCAAGCAAGTGGCAAAGCGGAAAATTGGAGATGATAGGAAACCGAAAAAACCCGTCGAAACACTCGGGAACCCTAAGGCGGACGGTCTAGTTACACTCAAAGTTGCCCCGGATAAAGTGAAGTTGTTAACTAAAAAAGATATAAAGGATAGAAAAGATATAATTAAGCAGCAAAACTCGGTGAACGGCTCGCCTCCCAGTACGGCGGAGGTGAAGAAAGTGAAGAAGCCGACGAGGCTAGTGGCGGTCGAGGCGGAGAAGCCGGTGGAGAAACTGAAAACCAAACCGGTGGAGAATGGTGTTCATAAAACAGCTCACAGCTCCAAATCTGTTGCAGGTTGGTAAATCACTCAATTTATTTTTGATGTCGATAATTTAATCATACATTAATTACGTTAGGTTCAAAGCTCCATATATTTTATAAAAATCTATCTATGCATACGTTACAGCATCAGGCACAAATCAACCTAACTACGACCTCAAGGCGCAATTGGTGGTGTCGTTAGACGAGCCCGACTTCGCGCGGCGCTCTCCGCCACGTCACGTGACACAAAATGGCGACCGCGAGCGCTCTTCCAGTCGAACGGGTCACAACGAACGGCCGGACGTCGAACAGCCGTTGTCATCGAACAGTTGGCAGTGCGGTACGTGCACTTACTTAAACAAGGGGACGCTTCTGGCGTGTGAAATGTGCGGTAAATCGAAAAGGGGACCCGAGATACAACCCCTGACGTCGGGCGGGCGTGAATGCCCCGCTTGTACGCTCGTCAACAAACGGGACGCGAAGGTTTGCGACGCGTGCGGGACGAGCCTCCAACACTGTCCCACGTATATCTAAGTCTAGTCTACGTAGAGCTACAGATGAATATACTGGTGAACTATTCTGCCGTCATAATGAAAAAAGACGTATATAACATCGATAAAAATGTTACATACGTCTTTTTTCATTATGACGGCAGTATTATCTTATGGTGAGAATACCACATGACTCATGTGTCTTAGATTAACGTGTAAAAGTTTTATAGCTAAACTTCAACAATGTTTTGTTTGCGGCGCAAGCATGGCAGTTAATTAGCACGTTCGTATTAGAATTTGCTCTGTGAACTATGGATACACACAAATACAAGTCAAAATCGGTTTGCTCAAGGAAACATACAATAAAACGATGTATTGCGTATGAATGCTGTTACACTTGTGAGTAAATACTATCCCTTGGGGGTAACGTGGTACAACACAGCTGATACCTATTATATTCTGAGCTACAAGGTGACCTTGTAGTCGTTGTTAATAATTTCTATGTATTAATGTTAACAATCAGATGTAGTTATCTCCATATCCATGAAAAATAATTTGTTTTTAACATATTAATGCGTTGTTTAGGATTGTTCTAATTTTTGTTAACGGTTGAGTTGGACATATGTAAAAACATTACGGTGGTATAAATATAAATTTTAAAAAGAAAAATATCACTGGAACAAACAAGTAATATTCGATAAGTTTTCAATTGTAGAATCTTGCACTGCATGTGAGCTTGCTGGGTTTCTTAGTTATTTACAATTGGCACGCGAGCTTATTGCCGAGTAAAGTCGGGGAGCACAAATAATTTTGAGCTTTAATCTATATTTATAAAAGCGAAAGGTCACTCACTCACTCACTCATCACGATATCTCAGAAATTACAAGTGCTAGGAGT